>NNCF01128562.1:21610-37289 GCA_002313205.1 Laupala kohalensis | reverse complement strand
AAACTAAGTTACCCTCCGCAAACAAGCAAGGGACCAACCCATTATTTCCGAACAAGTTTTCAAGGGTAGTGACTGCATTCATATTTATAAAAGAGTTTATTCAACAAATAAGAGATGTTATCCATTTATTATTTAATAAAATAAATCGATGATATTTAATGTAGTACAAACTGGAGAGTAATGAAAACAACAAAATTCTAGAAGAAGAGTCGCTATGTTTTCCTCTTTGATAGTTCTCCAGTTACGCAGTTCTATGAAAACGCTCCTGGTAGAAGCACTGTCCTTGACCATTACAATCAGTTATCGATCTTTTTGGGTGACTACAAAAAACGTACTTTTACACTCATGCTCAATTCAAAGCCAACAACATTTGTACAAACCAGAATGTTGTAGTTGTGAGCTTTTTGGTAGCCAAGAAATTCGTATATTTATGTATTTCTTCTATAAATTCTGATAGACATGTTTTCTTTTTCGATTATTGATAACATTATCAACACTTCATCAACTTAATATCTTCAGCACTAGCACAAACCTAAAACCTACAAACGCAACTTCTACTTAAGAAATACATTTCTCTGATTGGAGAGTTTACTTTCCTTGATTTACATTAATGACTTGTGTGAAGGTAAATTTCAGGGACAATTGACTTCCTTCGCAGATGACACTGCTTTTTGTTATGTTGATGAATCAGGGGACAATGTTGAACTGAAAATTAATAATAACCTGAAATTATTGCGTTGGTGGTTTTTGACAAATAGTATGGTCCTAAGTGCAAGCAAAACAAATCATCTAAACTTCAGTTTGTGTGGAGATCTTAGGTTTGACAATAAGATAATATATCAATGTTTTAAATGTGTCGCTGAAGACAGGATGTGTGAAAAAAGTGTGTTAAAATAAATGGAGATAAATATATTAAATACTTAGCAGTGGTACTTGATACAGAACCAACTTGAAAAAAAAACGTATTGAAACTTCAAAAAATAAAATTAAGAATATTCTTAGGATTTTTTATCTTTTAAGAAGCATGTGCTGTAATGAAATACTAAGAACTATTCATTTTTTATTAGTTAATAGCAGACTGGATTATAGGATTGAATGTTGGGGTGGAACCTATAAATCAAACATTAAGTCTCTAATTGTGTTACAGAAGCATTTTCTGAGAAACATTATGAATAAATTCAAAATAAATTCATCTAGGCCATTATTTATTTCTTTGAATATTTTACCGATTAGAAATATGTTTGTACATAAAGTACTAAAGACTTTCTATCAGAAGAGTGTTAATTCAAAAACTGATGATATATACAAGAAGAAATTGCGTAATGCAAATGATTCTGTGTACCCAGACCCATGATGACCCATTTTACAAAAACATATAATTTTTAGCACCTAAAATGTTTAATAACCTTCCACAAGATATAAAAAGTCTGAAAACTTCCTTTTCTTTTACTAAAAAGTTAAAAAAGAGGTTGTTGACCATTGAGGATGTAGACATTACATTAATGAATGTACAGGTGAATTACTTTATCTCAAATACAATAAAATACTTACGGAGAGTATAATATAGTGTGTGAAAATATAATACCTATGTGTACTATGTGTGTATGTACATGTATGTATATTTTGATGTGTGATTAAATTTTTGATGTATATGGATTCTTAGGTAAAGGTATAGTTAAGAATATTTTGGATTAAAAAATGTATATAATTGACAGAGATTAGCTAATCTTCTAAGAAAACATTTTTTGTAGTTTACTAACACTACAAAATATATTTTTTTTCCTTTAATAAAATTAAAATTGCTTTCTATTTCAGGTATTCTATTTTTTTGTTATGTATATGAGAAATTTAAAATTAATTTCCTTATCCATTGAAATCTGTATTTTTCCACTGTGATGACTTTAAGTAAAAATTGAATGTACTATCCTCCGCTTAGCCTAGAAGGTTGTTTTTTCATCATGAACTTGGCATATAAAAAATCTTTTTGAAGCAAAGGTCCTAGGCAACATGTTAATTATAATTCAGTGTTATACACAAAACATTGTTATATATATATATATAGATCAGTCTGGGAAGTAAAATGTATGTTTTTTATAATACTCCATGAAAACATGTATTTTGTTTTGGGTGAATGAGAGAATAAATTTTCTATTCTATTCAATTCTATTCTATTCTATGTCGAACTAGAATAAGAATTACGACTGCTGTGTGTCGAGGCCTGAATTTCGTACTTTCTGTTGTAAGAAGAGTGGAGATAGCAATGCGTGGAAGGGAAAGCCGTGTCATTGTGAATCCTAGTCAAATTAGGTCAAGGTCCAATGACCTTAAATATTTTGTCAGTTGTATTGTATGAGGCTCGGATGAAAATGGTGTACAGTTGTGGAAGGCGAAAGGGTGGTGTAGTGGTTAACACCCCTGAGACCAAAGCAGGAGTCTCGGGTTCGATTCCCAACTCGTCACCTTTCCACTCGGACGAAAGTTATTATAAGGATTAGGATATTTAGGTGCAAATATCATATGAAGAAAAAAGAAGGAAGATTTTCTACAATAAGGGAAAAAAGGGACAAAAAGGAGCTGTTTTACTCAGCTGATTCAAGAAATCATCTTTCTCCTATTTTGGATTTTTAAGTTATAAACAAATATATCAAATCATCACTCGTTAGAAGGAAAAAAGTAAGCTTTTGTACTTGAAGATCGCGTATATACATTAAAAAAATAAACATGTTTCTGTAAGAAGTTAGAACACCTTTGTAGATGATAAAGCTTCTTTCGACACCCTAAGAATTGGGAGGGGCAAACTTCGTATTCACTTCGTAATATATTGTATAAATAAATAAATAAATATATTGTCAAAAAATACTGCCTATGACCACGTGGAGAACACTATATTCTCCGGAAGCAAGCAAGGGACCATTCCGTCAATTCCGATCAAGGACCCTAAGGCAGAGGTGGATTGTAAGATTTCAGAAAAAATTCCTAGATAAAATAAAAAGTTAGCTATAATAACAAATTGACATTTACGAACAGCTGACTACTGATTCAAGAGATCAAATATCCTATTTATTTAGGTAAAATGAAGGAGGAAGATTTGCCTTGCCCTCAAGTATTTTTTAACGTTACTGTTGTGCTCCCAGTCCCGTGTTTACTGAAAGTAAATAGGTTTATTATTAGTATGTTCATTACAAGCTGAGGAGACATCAAATGGAAATTACTTCGTCATTGATTTGAAACCATTTATAAATGAAATGAAACATTAAAGGGTTTAAGAAGGCAAAGGGGCTAAAACCTCGCCACATGTAATTTAAAATGTAAATATTGTAAATAAAATGCCCTATTGAATTGAATTGAAAATTGAATGAAACTCGCATGTCATATCTCTTAAAGATGATCAAATGCGCTCTAGGAGGTCATTGAACACTACAGTGAAAGGGAAAAGAGATTTTAGGCACGGTTGGGGAAAAAGGAGCTAAAGGCGCCAAAAAAGGATGAAAATATACATTTATACCAAGACAATGATTACAACTGCAGAATTACTAGTTCACAATTCTTCCTAAATTACATTTGATTGCCAACGTTTCGAGGTGAGTTGACCTCTTCATCAGGGCTAATAAAAACATATAACAGATACTAAACAGTTTCTAATTAATACACATATTTAACACTCTGAACTCATTAACGATAATCTTAGTAGACACGACATAAATACTAGAATACAATTAGGACAATGTTAATTTTTTTTAACATTTTCACAATTTTAACTTCTATTATTTTTATATTACTTAAAGAAAAAATATACATTAAAACATACCTTGGATTGTATGAAGATTATCAGTTACATTAAAACCAGTTACATTTCAGTTAAATATCACATTAAAATTTAAAATTCAAAATATTCTGGAGAGATTCTTCAGTGTTGAATATGTGCATTAATTAGAAACTATCTAGTATCTGTTATATATTTTTATTAGCTCTGATGAAGAGGTCCACACACCCCGAAGCGTTGGCAATCTAGTAACCAAATGCAATAAAGGAAGAAATGTGAACCAATAATTCTGCAGTTGTAATGATTGTCTATAATTATGACATATAGTACAGTGAAGGAGTTGTTCACTGAAAAGATAAAAATACAATCGAAATTTCTTCATTCGAAATTTATACTTAGAGGTACAATTTCACATAGTCGTATTTTTTCGAAGTACCTCACGTTCAAACGTGCGCATCTAAAAATCCAAATCCTGGTTATCACATATCTCCTCCACGTATAGGAACACGGAAGAAGTATGTACATGTATTGTATTATTTCGTAGAAATTGTTGGATAAAATCATTCGACCCACTGTGCACCATCGCACGCTGTATCCTCCCTCCATAATCCTCTGCTTCCGTCAGAATCCTCACTACTGCCTCCGGCGGCGCCATGATAAACCAACTTCACCTTTGCGGACTTCCGATTTTTAAAAAAGCTGTCATTGTCACGTATCAAATCGTCAATATGTTCATATTGAGTCAGGAAAGATAGGAAAAAGGCCTCACCTGGAAATACATATTCATCTGGAACCTTTAATATTCATACAAACCTTTTATATCTATAAAATATATTTAAATTATTTAAAGAATGTATCATTATTACACATTTTTAAACCGGTTTGCTAATAAATTTCCGAAAAATCACATTATGGATGTTAATGTTTCTTAGACAGTTTTCCGTGTATTTTACAGAAGAAAGGAGAGTGAAAAACCAGGAATGGCAAATATGTTTAAACCAGCATAGTTTAAATCTTGTTGAACATATGTGTTTAGAACTATTAGTTTTAATATTTGTATTTTTGTACGCTAATTTGTAAACAATCACCCCCCGATATTTAGCGTCCCATCCATTCAGATAATTCATTCATATTTGATAATAATAATAATAAATTTTACTCTCAAAAAAAGTCAGAAACTGCGTATGACCACGTGGAGGACAACAAACTAATTTACTCTCCGGAAGCAAAGAAGGGACCATTCCATCAATTCCGATCAAGGGCCCTTAGGCAGAGGTGGATTTAAGTAGAAGAACACATCCTGAAGTACATGTTACGCTCAAAACCCGAATTTGGCCTTTGGACGAATGAAACATTAGTTTTGGCAGATGCGATTTTGCCAGATTTAATATTAAGCGTTTTCAAAACGACCAATACTAGTTTTAAAGCTTAACCAAAGCTGAACAGGAAAGCGTGAATCGTTAATTAACGAAGATAACATTTTGTTTAACTTTTTAATTTTTACGTTAATTTTTAAAACAATTAGCACTTTTATTAACTTCCGTTACATTTATCTTTCGTTAACTTAAGTTCGTTAATTTTTTTAGCGTTGTTCCCACTGTAGGTAAAAAAATTATCATATCTCACATCTTCTGAACCGACAACCTGTACGCTCAAGGCTATCCGAAGTGCCCGTCTTTTCCCGGAAATATTGGTAAATGATCAGACGTCGAATGCTTTTGCCTGAAAGTTTAATGCTCAACACCTCAGTGCGGTCAGAGATCCCAAAGTCGGGGGCTGACCTGAATTCAACATCTGTGAACAAAACTGAACAGAAAAAAGAAAAACTATTATTAAGTGGTCGATCTTAACGTAATGTAAAAACGAACCAGTGTGGCGGGATGTCAAAGAACGTTTAGAAAAAAACGACTAGATTGGGTAGACAAGGTAACTTTTTCAAAGGAAGCGAAATACAGACGTAGGAAAATACTCGTTTCTCAATAGATCAACCAGGGACTGGAATAATTTGCTTGCGGATGTCGTGGGAGCGCTATCGGGTTCAGCAACCTCTCTTAACTTCACAAACGCTCTAAGAAAGGGGGAGCAGACAAATTAAAAGGATTAGGCAAGTTTGGGAAGAATGGGTACGTTAGTGTAGATGGGAAGCTAGTGGAGTGACAGTGAGTAGTGAAGTGAAGTGATACGAGGGAAATAAGTGATTTAGAAAAAGGTGGGAAGGGAAATGTAAAGTGAAGTGCACGAAAGGGGTAAATAATGTGTTTGTGTCATCAGTGAAATAAATCGTGCAGTAAGTTTTTTTAATCAATTATTTAGATGTTTCAGGGTAAAATGTTTTCATATTTAGTACTTTAAACTATACGATTCAACGAATATTAATAATTTATTTAAAGATTTTTTAATTCAGTGCTCTGTAATATGAATTTTTTGTATTGTATTTCCTTATACTCTGCCACCGTTTAAGATCTACCTATTCACGGTAAATAAATATTATTATTATTATAATTATTATATGTGTTTAGTGTTTGTTACAACATAAATTAACTGTATATTACGTGCAAGAAAACATTACAGTACCGTTTGACAGTTTTCACAGGAAATTATGTTATGTGGGATAANCTCTGTTCCTGCTGTCTCTTATACACATCTAGATGTGTATAAGAGACAGTTTTTAATTCAGTGCTGTGATATGTATTTTTAAAATTTTTTGTATTGTATTGCCTTATACTCTGCCACCGGGTAAGATCTGCCCATTTGCAGTAAATAAATATTATTATTATTATATGTGTTTAGTGTTTGTTACAACATAAATTTACTGTATATTACGTGCAAGAAAACATTACAGTACCATTTGACATTTTTCACAGGAAATTATATTATGTGGGATAAACGTTATCCCTCTAACAATTCGTTGAAAATTTTTTATACATTCATGGAGGGAAAAATGCACCTTATGCAAAGTGATCTTGAACGAGGAATATATTCCCTTTCTACTTCGAACAATAAACAAGAAACACAATAAATATTAACTTGAGTTTTCTAACTATAGAATACTTAGCTATTTGGGTGAAAAGTGCAAGTTAAATAAAAGCTTGTAAAAATATCCTCGAGATGAATACTTTTCTA
This sequence comes from Laupala kohalensis, assembly GCA_002313205.1. NCBI lineage: Eukaryota > Metazoa > Arthropoda > Insecta > Orthoptera > Trigonidiidae > Laupala > Laupala kohalensis. The sequence continues at coordinate 30,403 of NNCF01128562.1, read as the reverse complement.
CCAATCTGAGTACAAAAACACTATAAAGCGCTTAATTGCCATTGTCTCTAATGTCTTCTTCACGAAAATAACATTTCATCTCTACTGAATCCAAAAAATAAATTAAAATAAAAAGAGAGAGAGAGAAGAATTGGCTTCAAGAACGAAATGTTTCATTCTTATTGAGAGAAAAGAACTAGTTTTGGACGATTATCTGTTGCCATAACTAGCATTCATCATTTTGAAACCGCTCTAAATTAGTTCTTATCATAGCAGAAAGTCAAAAACTAGTATTGGTCGTTTTGAAAACGCTCAAAACTAGTTCTGCCAAAAAAACCTCTGCCAAAACTAGTTTTGGTCGTTTTTTTCGTCCAATTCGGGTCTCGAATTCGATTTTTATTGTATCATGTATACTGTCATGAACTTCACTGTACCAGTGAAAACCGGAAATTATTTTAAGGAAAAATATGAGGTTATTCGATTGAGATGTTGTTTCAAATTTGAATAAATTGACAATGATCACGGATTTAATTTTTTTTCTTCTTCTCTTATTTGCCTTCTAATAAAGAAAGAAAAAAACAACTAGTCCCAAATATTTCTCGTAGATTAATTAATCGTCAGGTTAATATTATATTCTATTTACTCTCATGATGAAAATGAGCATCTGTTACAATGCCATCAATGGTTCTAGTTCCACAAAATATTGCAGAGTGGGGGTTTCTTTTCAAGACAGACATAATTCATTTTCCCTCTCCTTCCAACTTGTCAATATCAGCATTCGCCCGCTTTTTCTCATAACAAATGCCCTCAAACACAAAGGCAAAACACAATATACATCCTACTCTATTTAATTAATGTTATTCTATAAATAAGTTAAAACGTGGGAATCGTATTGTCGCTGGAATTTGATAAATTATCAATTTTGCGTTACAAAGGACAAAGGTATATGTCTCATTTTGAAAAACTATAATTGAAATTAATATCCATTTTGTATAGTATTCTTTTATTTTTGATTAGAGATTGCTCTTTCCAGTCAAGTTGTTGAACATTTTATTCACAAATCCAATATTGGTATTCTTTCAAAAAAAATTAATCGGTCAGAAAATATTTTCCAACTTTTTAGGATGATAATTCCACAGATTTTGTACGTACAGTTGTCGTTACATTAAACATGTTTCTTTCTTATCCGTAACATTTGATGTTTTGCTGTACGTGAAAACGACACGAGTCAGTACGGCAGAGATTTGATAGGACCACTTTTGAGTAGCGTACCACACCTACAGCCAGTAGATAGACAAATAGGTTGCGGTGCCATGGTTCATGTCTGTTTCACTATAGTCCTCGCAGCGAAAGAAGAGTGACGAGATGTGACCAAAGGAGCGAAAGCGCGGTGTTGATTTATGCCTGCTGTGGGTGGTGGCCACTCGAGACGGAATGCCACGGCACCCACACAAAGCTGCTGTAAGCCGAGGCAAAGCTAACGTCATGCAGGCCAAAGGTTAAAGATAAAGCCATCCGGTTCAGTGTATATATCTATTACTGGCGGTTCTACGAATCGGCTGTTGTAGACGGAAGTGTCCGAACGTACATTCACTAAGATTCTGCTCAGGCGGGTAAAACGTCCACGTTTGTTCCAGCGAGAGGAAGAGTCGAGGGGAATCTCTTAATGATATTAGCTCCTAGACTTTCACGTGGATTTTAGGATTACATCATTACTTTTCTTTTGTTGCGAGCTCTGTAGGATCTTTTTTGATTAAAGTGTGTCCTCTGTTCCTGTTCGGCAGAGGTACAAGGGAACTTAATGGGACCAGCCGATTTAACAGAGACTTGCTGAATTCCTTGCAACTTCAGTTAAGACGAGATTTGAATTTTGTGAGTTAACAATCGTACTTGAACCGTCACTGATATCTATTGAAAATGAATAGTCAACGACAAGGTGAAAATTGCGACAGACCTGGACTCAAACCTGGAACCCTTTTGCAATGTCCGCTGTCGACACGGGTGACGGCAATGGACATCGCACCTCCGCTCCATCGCAATTTTGAACGAGTCGTTGACGATGCAAACACTTCTCCACAAGTAAGTACTCGGAGGTAATCGTGGAATAAGCAAAGGAGTGTCCGTCCCGAGCACGCGCAGTGCAAGTCATATCTAAGACATTTTTCGGTGTATTGGGACATCGCTTCACGCCTACAACACAGTCAAACATATGTCTTAGGTTTCATAAATCTATTCAACACATTTAAACCCCCCCTCAAAATATGTCTTACGTTTCATTAAGTTGGCCAACGTCCCCTCCACCCTGATGCGCAATGGCACACCTGTCTTATTCCATCATGCACGGAAGTAGTGAGTTATCTATTGAAAATGTTAGTTATATTCAACTGTCATACCAATTGTGATTCAAACCTCGCATGGTTAACAAAACAAAAAAATTGCACTCATTTGGAAACAATGACTCTCAATGCGTGCTCATTATGATGAATTTCGTTACATGGCATATATTTCGGTACCAAAGTTCATTATAAACCTTCTTCAATCTCCTATCATATGTATCGCTGTAACAAGAATAAATGAAACTTCTCAGGGAAGGGGTAGGAGGGTACACTCCCCCTATAGGTCAGGAAAACTTAATTTTTCTAATGAAATTTGTATATTCCAATTGACATAAAGTGAATTGCATTTTACCATATTTAAACGATTTATACGTATAACTCAAATTTTCGGAATGGAGGGAATTGTTCGAAGGAGGGGCTCGAATGGGGTGTTTTTTTAGCGGTGGGGAAACACTCACGCTGTATAGCTTAGTCAATCCGTCAAGCACATCTGAAAAACTCACTCCTCGTTAAGGGTTGCAGGGGGTTGAAAGTTGTTTTCAAAGATGTGTATTTTTTCATTTTGGCGTCTTGAGTGCTCTAAATCGAGTCCGTACACGCAATATCAAGCTTCTATAATAGTTAAAAGTGTGGTTTCTGTACTCTTTAACTTTTTAAATATTAAATTTTTGCCCCTTAATCCAATAAAGGTGGCCCAGCATGAAGGAGATGGCACTGAATTCTGTCAATATGGGAATCTTAAGTAACATATGAATTATCCTCGCTATATAAATACCTCCTTTATTCGTAAGTCTCATGGAAATTGAACTGGTAATGGTCCAAGTAACCATTTAAAGTCTTTCTTTCTCATTGTAGTATTTCTAAATGGGAAATGTAGCGTGCTATTGAATCTTTTCAACGTGGGACGATAGGAGGTAGTAGATGGGTGGTAGGGGTATTGATAGAAGTTGGACCGGTAAGCTGGGTTTACAAACAACTTGGACCACATGGATGAATTAGTAGGAGTACTTGGTAATAATAAGAGTGAGTGATACTAGGAATAGTAGGAAGCGTATAGAAGAAGGAGGGTACGCTATCCAATTGTCACATCTACATAAACTGTGACATTGAAGTGGAAACTAAAGTTTCTTTCCTGGAAATTTGACCCAGTGGTAAGGAAGCATGCCAGCCCTGAGCTACCAGAATAAAGTCATTGGTGACACGATAGCGAACGTATAATTTCTGTAAACATAATCTCTCTAACTCTGTAATTCCTGAAGATACAGTTTTGTTCTCACTTTTACGTAGTACTTTTATCTACGAGTACAATCTACAATATGTTGATACGACTGCCCCGTAGTACAGCTATCAACGTAAGTTCTGAAAATAGAATTAATACAAAAAATTCAACGTGTACATCGCAGACTTTCCTGACCTCTTGACGCTGGCGAAACAGCTCCTGGCGAGCCGCCTGCAGCGCGTCCCAAAGTTTCGCCTCCGACAGGATCTGTCTGCTGAGCTCCGCGGCGGCGGGCTCTCCCAACTGCACCAGGGCTCCTAAGGACTCGTCGGCTCGCTTACGACCGCATCCTACGACAAAAAAAGGAAATAATAATAACTCGGCCAGGGAACGTAATGCACGAAACGCCAAACATTTATCACGCAACAAAATTATCATTTTTAAACATTATTTTTGTATTTTTATAAATAAAAAAATACATGCTATTTATACACTATATAAAACAGACATTTTTTAAAAATATTTATACTTTACTAGCAGAACCCTGGATTTGAAAAGAAACATAAAACAATCATAACTGGACATTCTGACATCAAAATGCCTATCAACAGATCTGAATTTTTTTTTGTTCAGTATCACCGGCACTACTCGAAGTTCTAATATAATATTCTAAATTCGTAAATTAGTTCAAATATTTCTCCACTTTCATGATATTAATTTTTCACTTTAAGTTAAGTTTCAATATTTAAATATCACCGAGAATCATTCCCAAATCACTAAAACTTACAAAATGGTTTCTCTGTTATGGTAAGGTCGCACTTTTCTTCATTTTTTTGCAATTAACGTTTCCTACGAGTTTCTTCCATCTCCAGTCCGCTCCTCGACGAAGCACAAGCGCGCGTTGCGTGACAGCATCGTAAAAAAATCGTGTCACAGCTACGTTGTCATCATTTATTTCGTAAGCGTCTCATGATCAATTCTGGCAAAAAAACGGCTACGTGGAACGTTTTGCTACCGGGAGTCGCTCTACTCGGTGGATGAGCGTGGTGAAAGGAGCAAAGGATTTGTTATAGTGAAAACTCGGTTTAGTTACCCGCTCACTAAGTCCCTGGTAGATACTGAAAGACGACCTACATCAAATCAAACGTTCATATCATCGTTTGGAATTTTAGTTTCAGTCTATTTCTAGTTTGGTTAATATACCGAGCGGTTATAATTAAAATTATAAAGTCCATTTGGGTCAATCACATGTTTAAAACGTGTTATAGCGCGCGTTCGACAGTAGCACAAAGTGCTTCTCGATTGATTGCAGAAACATGACATATTATGCTTGCTTTCAATTCAGGAATAGTCCGCATGCTTCCTCCATATACACGATCTCTCAGGAATCGCAAATTGAAGCAAATGGAATGAACACTGAAGAAATGTGCGAGTAATAAAGTTTTATGTTTCCAATTTGTCTTTTCTTGTCTTTCCTGTGCCCCCTTTTCTCACCTGGTAGTCGAAATTTGAACTATTTTTATTGCAATTATTTTTCCGTGGTTCACGTAACGTATTTACCAAGTCCACCTGAACTACGTAGGTCTCAACAGGGTTAATTTAATTATAACCATCCGGTGTTTAAATTTTTCATAGTTTTGTTACATATTATTTCATCGAATCGATGTGCGCACTATTAGGCAGTCCATTCGTAAAGATTTCTTTCATCTATCGTGTTTTGTTTTCTACTTTTTTTAATCCTCCCCCACCCTTCTCTCTTATGGCTGGAGGTACCGCCGTGGGCGCCATAATATTCTTTTTCACACGCCCCAACAGCCTCCGAGCTCCAGCAATTTCCGTCCTCTCTCCCGGCTCCTCTCCGGCGAAGCGTTAATCATAACATGAGTCCCAGAAACGAAATTATTGTTCCACGTCAGAAGACTCTTAAGGGATACTCGATCTCTTATATATTTTCAATCGCAAGAAAAAACCTTACCTGAAACGAGTATGTCTCTTATACTCCACCACTAGCACATTGGGGAAGCCAGTTTCAGAATTCGTAACAGAATATTGTCAGACCTAATCATTTAAGTGTACAGTAGATTTGATTGTAAAGAAACTGTAGAGAGGTAGACTACATAGAGAATATATCCATGGCGAGCAATCTATTNCTTTTCTTGTCTTTCCTGTGCCCCCTTTTCTCACCTGGTAGTCGAAATTTGAACTATTTTTATTGCAATTATTTTTCCGTGGTTCACGTAACGTATTTACCAAGTCCACCTGAACTACGTAGGTCTCAACAGGGTTAATTTAATTATAACCATCCGGTGTTTAAATTTTTCATAGTTTTGTTACATATTATTTCATCGAATCGATGTGCGCACTATTAGGCAGTCCATTCGTAAAGATTTCTTTCATCTATCGTGTTTTGTTTTCTACTTTTTTTAATCCTCCCCCACCCTTCTCTCTTATGGCTGGAGGTACCGCCGTGGGCGCCATAATATTCTTTTTCACACGCCCCAACAGCCTCCGAGCTCCAGCAATTTCCGTCCTCTCTCCCGGCTCCTCTCCGGCGAAGCGTTAATCATAACATGAGTCCCAGAAACGAAATTATTGTTCCACGTCAGAAGACTCTTAAGGGATACTCGATCTCTTATATATTTTCAATCGCAAGAAAAAACCTTACCTGAAACGAGTATGTCTCTTATACTCCACCACTAGCACATTGGGGAAGCCAGTTTCAGAATTCGTAACAGAATATTGTCAGTCCTAATCATTTAAGTGTACAGTAGATTTGATTGTAAAGAAACTGTAGAGAGGTAGACTACATAGAGAATATATCCATGGCGAGCAATCTATCNCACCTGAACTACGTAGGTCTCAACAGGGTTAATTTAATTATAACCATCCGGTGTTTAAATTTTTCATAGTTTTGTTACATATTATTTCATCGAATCGATGTGCGCACTATTAGGCAGTCCATTCGTAAAGATTTCTTTCATCTATCGTGTTTTGTTTTCTACTTTTTTTAATCCTCCCCCACCCTTCTCTCTTATGGCTGGAGGTACCGCCGTGGGCGCCATAATATTCTTTTTCACACGCCCCAACAGCCTCCGAGCTCCAGCAATTTCCGTCCTCTCTCCCGGCTCCTCTCCGGCGAAGCGTTAATCATAACATGAGTCCCAGAAACGAAATTATTGTTCCACGTCAGAAGACTCTTAAGGGATACTCGATCTCTTATATATTTTCAATCGCAAGAAAAAACCTTACCTGAAACGAGTATGTCTCTTATACTCCACCACTAGCACATTGGGGAAGCCAGTTTCAGAATTCGTAACAGAATATTGTCAGACCTAATCATTTAAGTGTACAGTAGATTTGATTGTAAAGAAACTGTAGAGAGGTAGACTACATAGAGAATATATCCATGGCGAGCAATCTATTTATACTCCAAGTCATGTAACTTGACTCAGAGGAAATGGAACCTGAGAAAAAGAAGCGAGAACAGGAACGCACATGTGTTCATTGGAGTATTGTTAAGTGGTTGCAGTAAATGAGTTTATTGTCCTCAACGTGATCATAGGTAGATTCTAACTGCCCTCTTGAGAATAAATTATTAATTAATTTCTTTATTGCCAGTCTGTTGGCTTATGTTAGTATAGAGTTTGTACACAGCGTAACCAACGCTCTTACTTCGCCATCGTTTTAAAGGTTAGCATAAGTGTGCCTCGTGTTATGTTGGCAATACATTCGGATTTCTTTAAAAATAAATCTATCGCCAACATCGGCCATCGATCTGACACACTTCCTCTTGTGACGCGATTTTGTTCTTTCTGCATCGAGCGTGTGCAACAAATATTACCTTGTGTCTTTGTTGTGTTATTAACTTGTATATTTTTACAGCAAATAGTCGTTTTTTGTGGCCACTATTAATATTTCTTCGGATATAACGGTCTCATAACATTTCATTCTTAAACTGTCTATGCGAATTATTCCAACAGGTTTCAGCTCGTGATAAAGCAATCGGTGAAAGAGGGGAAAAGTAAACTGATGGAGGAGCGACAAACGAGTCTTGTTTTCAAACCACATCGCACTGATATCAATAATGTCGTTCAGAAAAACTCAGGACATAGATCTGTATTCTACTCCCTCTGCGACTCCAAAAGGAAACTCAGGAAAAGTGGAAAAGGTATTTCACAATGAGGATAATGTTTGGAAAACCACGTGTACATAATCCTAGTGTATCCCAAAATAGAAGATTGCTTCGTACCCAAGGGCAAAGTAATCAGACCTGCACGCTTAAAGAAAGGAAGTAGGACAAAAGGGAAGGATTATTTTCTCTAGTGCGTACTTCATCTTTGCAATGTGCAAGTGTAGTGCTTTTAAAAGGATGGTTATTGACTTCTATAGAGATATGATAGTTTTTACGTTTAGAGCAGAATAAACAAAGGGCATATGATTGAGGCAAATATTCTTCTCGAAACTATTAAAATTCATTAATAACTGATCCATGTAAAGTTTTATATTTTCAACTGGTTACAACATGTGTTGCCAGTTCCACACGAAAACATTTGCAAAGCTTGTAAAGAATGTTTTCAAAGCGTGTCGTTTAACCTATTGAGACGGTGCAAAGGAATAGTAGGTCATATTATAACTCTTATTAGCCGCATAATTAGCATCGTATATTTAAATTTGAAGGTAAACCTTAGTTGTGGTAGGGGGGAAAGTGCTGTACGTCTGATTTACACCACTTTTCCTTCCAGCACTGAGTGCTGTTGTCATTAGAGTGCATATTGGAAAGATGGATAAAAATGAACTTGATGTTACGATGGATAGTCAAATTGAATCTAATGAGTCAGACTCTGTAACAATTGTATTTGTATCTTCCTAAACCATTACACCTTCAAGGGAAAAATCGTGTAACCACCGAGCTCCCTACAAACATTTCCTTGTATCTATAACCCATGGAAGGAAAAGTGGTGAAACGCAATGAAACCCATAAAAAAGTTAATACCCACAACAGGCTGCGAAGGTGCCCAAGGGGTTCACGGTGGGTAGATCTCCGCAATTACTAGGCCTGGGCACTAGGAGGAGGAGACGAGGCCAGCAAATTGTTCCAGCCGGTTTGACCCCAGGGTAGACCCGGTACCCATTTTACACCAGACTGAGAAGGCCTAGGAGTCAGTCTGGATGTCGATCGAACCCCGGCCATACATTCAGCAACAGCGCTCTAATCACTGATCAACGCTAACTCCCCAAACCTCTAAAAACCAACCTTAA
>NNCF01128562.1:0-17105 GCA_002313205.1 Laupala kohalensis | reverse complement strand
GAACTCAAGGCCATAACTCGCGATTCGATTCGTTTCAATAAAACGAAGCCTAACAGGAGCAGGAATATGGGCATAATGCATAGGAGTTCTGCTCTACCAATTCCTCAAGCCCTTAGTTTTTGTAAATAAATTAAAAAAACGAACGAACATCGCATTCACATCTTTCGTGTGTTTGATTTTGAATGTCTATTTTGACAGTAATGTTACAGATAATTTACAAGATATTTATACTTTCATTTTTGTTTATTTACTTTTATTACATCTTTTTAATTAACATTTCATGATAAATTAAAAGTCGTTTTCATGTTGCTCATTTCTTTATTGGTATTAGAAAGCTTTTTCGGCTGCATAGCAACCATCATCAGTAACATACACTGAAAAATATAAATGTTCATAAAATGACCATAATAAAAATAAAATAAAAATAGATACATAATATGAAAGTATATAATAATTGGGTGAAACAGTATCGAAAGAAGTGTATTTTTGGTTGTTGTTGAAATAAAGAAAGGAAAGAACAATGAAAAAAGAATAAAAGAAAAGAAAACAAATACAGAGTGAGTAAGCTGACAAAATTACGTACCTGAGTGTTAAGGAATATTTTTGGCGAATGCGCAGAGTACGCGGAACGGAGGTCATTATATGGTAAGTGAAGGGGTGTTCGGGGTGGGCGGGGGGAAAAGGGATAAATTAAAAAACTTTTAATTTATCATGCTTTGATAATGTTGCTAAAGCTCCACAATTACCAAGAATTAACATTTCATCGTCATAAATATTCGTAATTAAAATATTTATAATGTTATACTTTTATATTCAACACCACATAACAGCTGGCGTTATTTTTTGTGAAAACACGGGACCCAGTGGGGAAAGTCTGTCCTGAAGATATCGTAGGATTAATTCCAAACTTATCTTTTAAAGGTCATCTCCCAAGAATATTTATAAGATATCTCTACTTTGCGTTTACGGAATTAATCCGTGGAACACAGGTTTAAGATGATCTTGAATAGGTCTTTGCAGAATAACCTCAGTTTCTCTGTGAAAGATATCCTATGAATTTACTTAGTTCGTACATTTAAATGTTATCTCTAGATAGTCTGCAGTTAGAAATACTAACTTAGTCCTCATTACATCTTTAGAGGATAGTCTCTACGGTATCTTCTCAGGATATCGTTATTTCGTCCGCGGAGGATATTCTGTGAACATTCATAGTTCATACAGTGAAGATTTTCTCGAGATAGTCTGGACCAGGTAGTCCGCAACATGTCCTCACGTCGTACTTTTGACAGTGTCCTCACTTCATCTTTTGAAGATAGTCTCTTCGATAAACTAATTTTGTCCGCTGAGGATTCCCTGCGAACAAGATAGTCCGTTACTTGTCCTCAGCATGATCAGTAGTGGCTTAATATTGCTACTGAAGAGGTGGAGCAGAGGAACACATTTGTATTTTCGCGTCGGTGCATACAATCAAGAACAACGCATTCTTTTATTTCCAATGAAGTTGAACAATCAGAAACCTACGACCTAATTCAGTAGCATTAACGGAAGTTTTGTATAAAAGTGGCCATTATCCTTAGGTGGAGAGGACGCCAAGAGACGATTGCAACAGCAATGAGACTTCACATCAGTTCCCGACAGTATCATATTGCAATGTTGAAATATCCTCGACGATCTGCGAAGCGTTAGTCCTTGGCTTTAGTTCAATGCGTCTGGCAGCTTGGCGCCCGGTCACAATAATTTGAGGTTTTCTTTGGTGAGGAGAGGGGAATACTATTTGCACTTGTGTTGAATATTCGTCAAAGGGAAAGCTATTTGTGCTTATTACATTCCCGTTGGTTATCTGGATATTTCTCCATTTCAGGTAAATTGATTTTTTTCTTCTAAAACCTAAATGCCTAAACTAGCTTATTATCCACTACTTGGTCATACGCAGGTTTGAACGATTTTAGCTGTTTTTTTAGCAAAAAAATTGAATTTATATTTGAAATTTGAAGGTGAACTACGTATTAAGTATTGGAACAATTTATTTCTTTTGAAAAAAAAAAAAAAAAAAGCAGTTAAAACTACGCATGACCACGTTGAGTAAACTTTTTTACTCTCTGAATAATTTACTCCAAGCCTTCAATATATATCTGAAACATGCATAAATAAATAAATTTATTATCAAAAAAGCAATCACAAACTGCGTATGACCACGTGGTGAACGTTAAACTAATATACTCTCCGGAAGGAAGCAAGGAACCATCCCATCAATTCCGATCAAGGGCCCTAAGGCAGAGGCGGATTGAAAAATTTCAGCAATAAAATTCCTAGATAAGATTAAAAGTTAGATACGAGTTATAATACTAATTAAATGTCAATATGTTTGTAATTTAACACAAAAAACGTATTTTACATATACAAATTATTATCGAATTATAGATTATTCTGAGTATAGTGTTTAAAAATCATAAGAATTGAAATAACACTAAATTCACGATTTTATTTTAAACTCATTTATTCATTTATTTTTAACTTGCGCTATGCAGTGGCTTGAAAAATGATTGCACTAAAGAGTTAGCGTCCCTGGTACTTTTCTACGTAGCTTATTCATAGCGGTATGTCGATTGTGCATTGTTTATTTCCTGGCAATTTATCATAGTTCTTGCTAACTCATTATGTCCAAAGAGATTGTAATAAAAATATCTTGACACACAATTCACTTCAGGGAATAAAAATATATTATATCGGGTGGTATAAATTTTGTATACTTCTAAAAATTATTATAATGTAAATTATTGAAATAAATTTTAGATGAAAAACTTAACGACAAATCTGTTTATATCAGTTTGGCAGACCTCCAAGGACACAGTATATTCAATTGGTGGTTAATAGATCGATTTATTCCATTCAGGAGTCATATTTAACGAGCGTAGCATTGGTTTCGCACTGATGGCATCTATAATGACACAACTTTGTGCGGTGGGTTTCACGTCTGGAAGTGTGTGCACTTGAAAAAACTGCAGAAACTTACCATTAAATCACACGTTGCGCTATTCAAAGCTCTCGCAGGTAAGGATAAACTTTACTGCATCTAACAAAGTGTGGAATTAGGTAATTCTTTCTTCTGGCCATTGTTTGTTATCACATAGTTTTACAGTTGTTTTTCTTTTTCAGAATAAATTATTCCTTGGTAGCAAGAACGGACAATATTGTCATAGAAAGACGTAGAGTAGAAGGCTACTCGTTGTTTAACAACATGATACTCGTCTGAAAGTAGGTGATGCAAAACCAATTTTACCCTGGACTGGCTATTTGTAGACATTTCTCAGATATATAATTTTAGTAATTTTGTTTCTTATATAATATTTTGGTATTGTATATTCCATAATTCTTGATATTTTTAGATAATTCTCCATTATATTTAATACATGATGTGTTCCACAATTCGTGTTTTTAAGTGTCTTCTTGTTTGACATTTGTAACATGCTCTACAATCTGCATAATTTATTTTACATATCATATATTATACAATATCTTTCATTTTTTTTGTAATCAATGACTTAGTATTTTAAGATTTATATCTTAATCTTATAATAAATGTGATAAGTACATAATAATTTTTTTATAATCTCATTGACTTGTGTAGAATGTGAATCAAATATATCTTTTATTATTACAAAAGACAAATATATCTTGAAGATTATCTTCGTTATATGAACTCGAAATGATCTCAAGAAAAATCGGATATTGTAGAAATGATCTTAAAGGGCATATCCATAGTATGAAAGGGAGATGATATAGTCAAGATAAACATAGGACATTTTAAAGATGATCTGAAGAGATCTTATACGTACTCACTTGAGATGATCTCATTAATATATACTAAGAACCTGCTTAAGGCTATCATCAGGGAGGTCTTCAAGAGAGTCTATGTGCGCCATTTTGATAACCTCAGAATAATCTCATAAGATATCCTGGGGATTATCTTATTATCTTTCAAGAACATCTTCAGGATAAACAGAGGACAACGTTTTCCCCACTGGGGAGTAAAGTGTGGTATTTATAGAAGTGAGGTAAATGGGGTTTTTAAGAAAGAGTGCACGCAATTATCATGATCGTTGTGTGTTTGGTGATGGTTATCCAACATGAGAGTAATCAGTTTTATTAACTGGTGTCATTTTTCAAGTGTTTTCGAACTAAAATGTTCATTACTAACGAAGAAGAAACCACACAAGTCTGCAAAATTTACACGTTATTTTAATTTAATATCTATCACATGTTGTTTAATTTAAATTTAATATCTATCACATAAATGTTTGCGAGCCCTAAAGCCCCAAAGAAAAAAAAACTATCACATTACCGTATTTTACCTTTCGCCGATGTTTCGTCTCTGTCAAGGAGAAATATGCATTTTTATATAAAGGAATAATGAATATTTTCACTCTTCCTGGACGCTCCTTAGGAGATCTTATATGATGCAAGAATTTTTTAAACACATGTTCACCACAGAATACTGTCGTAGAAACCATTGTACCAACGACGAGTATCGCAAATGCTCCTTGGAAGTGGAACAAAGTCAACGCACGTTTCTCTTCATTCGATATTCTTTTTCTTTTAATCGACAGCAATTTTTTCGAATCGTCTCAGCATCATTCCACAATTTTATTGTTAACCCACATTTGATCATTGCTATATACACACCACGAAAACTACTGGTTAAAAAACTATTTTTTAGATTGTACATAGTATTGCACAAATTTTCATCACCGTCGGAGAGAGATGTAATATATTCTCTATCTTCTGTATTGTATTGAGACCGCAGAATAGGTTCCGCATATGTGCTGTCTAGGGGAAAGGCTATATCTCTTGCAAAAGCGGTGCGATCGAAGCAATCCAAAATATCTGGACAATCATAAAAGCGAAATGGATGTATTCCATACTTATTATTTTCTCTGGATCCTTCATCATCTCCGGAAATCTCCAGCACTACTTCCCATGCAGTATTAAGTCCAATGCGCATCGGAGATCTCAAGACTTCATTCGCTGACGAATATTCGGAAATAAATCCACGCCGAGAAAACCAAGACGTAAGAGCAGATGTATATAGACAGCATACAATCAATCCGACAACACTCCAAAGAAACTTAACTGTACGATTTTGGAACCGTAGTCGCTACTCCTAGAAGTACTGATACGGCTTTCAGACCACGCGGCCCAACAGGCATAAAGGACATCAATACAAAAGAGATGATCAAGGCTACCCATAACGAGGGCTTAAACACAAGATACAGGAACCGCCAACCCGCAATAGGATATGGTCCTGGAACATACCAAGAATACCGAGATAACGTTAAACACGGAGAAGAGTCAAAATTTCTTCGTGAAGGTGAGAAAACGTAAGCGCCAGTGGCTACATACGTCTCTCTCAGACGGATTCTTGTCAAAGCGTTCTGCCAATTTTTAGCCAAAGTAAAGGTGATGGAAAAATTTCGCTTTTGTGAGAGAACAGTCAAAATGTCGATCTCAAACCCAAATAAAGCATTTTCAGCCGAATTATTCATGACAAATGGCGCCCAAACAACGGCAGAAACAGGAAGTCTACATCCTCCAAAGTTCTTCCTCTCTTTAGATGGAAATACATTTGGTGCAACACTATTGGGTAATATTTTAAAGCTATGAATATAGCCTGAATCCAAGCAGAGAACATCTGTCTCCGATCTCTTACCACACATTGGTTGATCAATGCACCAAAATATTATTTCTAGTTCTTCGGTTTGAGTCGATGATATTATGACCGCTACTTGATGGATATTTTCTTCACGGAGTATGGTTCTCATAATATCCTCTGCGATGACTCGAGATCTTGCAGCACGAGGCAAAATAACGAAGGAACGCGCACGAGCATCCCAAACTTTAATACTCTTCAAAACTTCCAGAGTATGATTTTTCTTCTTCAGTTGTTCTTCACTCACAAATATAAATTGAACATTATAAATGTGTTCTTGATGCGACTTCACCACTGATCAGTTCTCGAATTAGTTTTACAGATATTGAAGTCGAATGCAACTTTATTACTAATTCATTTGCAATTGATGAGTGTACTTCCCCAGCAAAAATCACCAAAGCACAGTCCTTGGAATTGGTGTTAACTAGTGCTAACAACATTGCAACATATCTACAAAAGTGTTCTTTCGTGGCATTTGTGAAAGGCGACATGGCTGTATTACATAACAGAAATGCAACTGAACCTCTTCACAATTAGGTCAGAGTTGAAGTTCCACGGTAGCAAGTATTTGATATGTAAGATATTCACGGGTACAAGAAATGAATCAAAGTAATCTGGACAAAGTAACATTCTTAGATATTTCCTAGAAGGTATAAAACGTCGTATCCGCGATCACTCTGCTTCAATGAAGGGAACCTTTTTATTTTCTAAAGCGATCGACCAAAGTTAAGTGTACTATTAAATCGGGCGTTTCATAAAGTGTTAACGATTGATTTCGTTAATGTTACGTGTTCGGTGTAAAGTGTTGTCATGCGATATGCCGTGTGTATTCAAAGGTTTTCCTCTTGCCGCATGTGATGCAATGGGTTACTTCCAGTGAATACAACTAGACGTACGCATCTATTACGTATTCGCTCAGTCACGCTGTGATTTTTGTGTGATCACGAAATGAAAGGGTTTTCAAGGTAACAATCACAAGGAAGGTGATATTGCACATCCTTAGACGGAAACAATTCGTAAGGAAGCTGAAAACAATGAAACCATGTCTTCCCATGAATTCCACTCCTTAACTCACGACTTTATTTCATAGGGGAGGGGGTGGAATAAGGAACACCGGTCATGATGCATAGTATTGTTTTGAGTGTCTAAAAATAGCAAAAAAATTAAGAGGAATCTATGACCTTTCTTAACATTACGCAAAAAATGTATTGCATAAGAGTTTTTATTGGGTTAAAATTTAGTTGTACCTAGTGAATTGATCAAAAACTGAATCTACCAAGTCATGTTTTGTATTTTTTTTACTGGTGTCACAGATGTATTTCCTCCCAAATTTTTATTTTTAACTTTTTATTGGTTTAAATGGTTTTTTAATACTATCACTGATTTTAGTTTGGTTGAGAACGCTGCCCTGGAGGAAATCGTGTCATTTATTCATCTTTTTCTTCTTCGCCAGGCTCTACAACTCTGATGGGAGACCTTCTCAACAATCTGCTTCGTTTTGGCCTTCTTTCTCCAATCCACTTTCAATCTACGTAAATCATTGTAAACGTCCTCACACTATTTCTTCTTCAGTCTTCCTTTAGGCCTAACACCTAATGGTTTTCATTACCATACCTTCTTAACAGTTCTTTGTTCCCCCATTCTGGAGAGATGGCCAAACTAGCTCAATCTTTGAGATTTAATGCCATCTTATTTCCTGCAATACAACAATATCTAGTTTAAGTTTGTCGACCTGTTTGGCCAATTCATTCATTTGGTTGCAGTACGGTAAGAACATTCCAAGTAACAATATTCATAACCTTATTTCTTAGCACGACTCGTTGTCTGTCCTTGACACTTTTCCGAGGCAGATTGTTGGGATTTTTAGCAGTGGGCTTTTTCACAGGGAACAGGTCGCTGACCTGACGCCCTAACCCCCCTCCTTCATCCGGGCTTGGGACCGGCAACAGCACTGGGAGACTACTCGATCCACCCCCCAAGCACTGCAGGCGGGCTTCCTGTCATTTATTACCTTTCAAAACCATGACGTAATTAGATTCATTTATATTTTCTTTGTGGTTATATTGTTTTTTCACTACTCCAAATATGGGAGTCTACGTTTGTAGTCTATGTATTTGCCTGAGTAGCCTAAGTTAATTATTTTTTGTTTCTAAGCCTCAAGCAATTTTTGTAACATACAATACGTTAAAATCAGGATAATACAAATTTATCTTTGTTTTTATCTCTTCTAAATAATTTTAAGTTCATATTATTTGCTTTCATAACGTTAATAATATTTGCAAATTTTCATCTCTAAAATAGCTCGTCATTATTTTGTTTAAACTTTTTGTCTAGTCTTATTTATTTGTTTTACGAAGTTTTAATGTTCGTGAGTTTCTTTTGTGTTCATTTTTTTTCCTATGAGGAGCCAAAAAATAAAAATAAGAAGTATAGAAATTTTCCTTTTGATTCTTTATCTCTCTCTATATTTTCTCATTTATTAATTTTATTTATTATTATAGGATAGAAAGTTGTATAAACAATTTAACTATCTAAAAACCAAAAGACCTAACTAAAACCACTTATATTTTAGTTTTAAATTCTTAGGGAATCCTTACTGATGGATCGAAAATCTTGAAAATAATTTTTTAGAGAACATAAAAAAAAAACATTAAGAAAAGAAACTTTTTTCAAATGTTATATTTTTTCCGTTACTTTCTTTTGGACCCCGAAAATTATAGGAATGGCCCGTAGTATTCAAATCAAACGTCCCCACGAACACACCAGTCAAGTTAAATAATTTTTAATTTCCGTCGTTTCGGTCGCCAGTGGTTGCTTTCCCTAACTTTGAGAAGGGCTACGCATTTGAGATGTCGAAACGTTGGAAATTAAAAATAAAAAACTTGACTGGTGTGTTCGTGAGGAAGTTTCGTTTAGATATTATATCAACCAGTGATACCTGTTCTGTATAACTCGCCTATATTGCCTGTACCTATATCTGCCTCTGGTGGTGACCTATTACTTTCATTCAGCTACTGAGGGAATATAGGGGCTGATGACGCTGATCGTAAACCATTCGAACTGTTGAGCCACATATTGCCAGAACCACATATTGCCTCGAACTAATTACTTGACGCGCTGTAGAATCATGGAATCAAGTGCACTGCGTCGAAAGATCGTCGCATGAGGGATAGTGTAGTTCAGTGTAGTCAGCGAGAGCTGGTGCATAAATAATAGAAGAAGAAAAAACTCGTGGTGCAAAGCCATTGTACGCTCTTTCTCACTCACGTTTAAATCCTCGCAGAACGTATGTGCGAATCAATTGAATGTGTACGTTCACCACGGTCACATGCAATTTCGTATCTAGTTTCAGTTTTCGATTTTACTGTTAAATTTATCAACATTTCTTTTATTTTAGTTTTTTTAACTGCTAAAACTGTATTATTTCTCCACGTGGTATATTTTGTTCGATTACTGATTTTTATGATCCTAGAGATGTTAGATCAGAAAATCAGTATACCGATGTGAACTATTGATAACTATTCTTTGCGCTACATTAAATGCAGATTTGTTGGGATTCTATTTATATTGGGTCACGTTGTTAACTTTTTATTCTTGTCTTAGGAGTTTTTGCTGAAATTTTTGAATCCGTCTCTGTTTTAGGGCCCTTGATCGGAATTGATGGGATGGTCCCTTGCTTGCTTCCGGAGAGTAAATTAGTTCATTGTCCTCCACGTGATCATACGCAGTTTGTAACTTTCGCTTTTTTGACAATAAATGTATTATTATTATTAAAAAATGTGGTACTGTAGCAAAGATAATTTATTTTATAGAGTCTATTGCCAACTTTCAAGCAAAATACATCAAATTACGCCTTCTAAGTATAATATCTAAAAGGCATATTTTGAGGCAATCACATTTTTGTAGTGCCAACGAAAATTTTTAAAAAGCAAAGCAATATATTTCATATTTGATTATCAACAAAGTCTCTACACACTAACACAAAATCATAACACGGGAACAAGAATCATAATACAGAAAAATATAAATAAAATGTACTTTTTTATTTTCGATTTTTCGTGGAATATGAGGTGATGAAGTTTAATATTTTACTTCGTTACCAAGTGTGTCACACATAAAAAAGATAGTTCACTACCACCACGTTTACAACACATTAAGTTAGACGTGAGCTAGCTTTGAAATTTTCCGTTTCGCCATAATAGATAACGATTTTTAGAGTTGCCACCCAGCGTGCTAGCGTGCCAGAGGAACTGTTGAATGGTATTTCATAGATCGCGATGCTATTCTATAAAAACCGGGAAAACACTATCCACAGAAATTAAACAAGATATTACCCAAACAACAATAAAATAGAAAAGAAAATTACAAATACCTACACAAGTTGACAAATATTAAAAGAAACACTCAACACTGCATCTCAAAGTCACCTCCAGCAAAGTTCACGGATGTTGGCAATGAGAAGTTATAACGCACGACTCAATAACATTCGCAGACAAATTACAGCGACAGGGGGGCTGTGGAATAATTACTTCGCCGCGCCAAACACATACTCTTACACAATCACAGTATTTCAGAAATGATATGCCGAGATTAGAGGTGAGAATACAGACTCTGCTAAGAGTTGTAGGAAAACTTTAGCCAAGACACTGCAACTTCGGATTTAACCGTGAACTGAATCAAATGGGTGCTTCAGCCAGGAAAGCGTAGCTGCAGACGCCGAACTCCTGACTGTATACTTTACGCGCGTGCAACTTCACTGTCAGCGACAGACAGGTGACGGAAAACAAACTCAATACCCAACACAATCTGGCTTTAAATGGACTAATCTCAATGAACTGATCTCTGTATCATAATGCTAAGAACTCAATCAATTGATCAATTCGCTAGACCTCCATAAACTCCTCTCAATACTAATGAATTCCAAAAATTGATCGCCATAAACTGATCTAACATTAGTTCTCTCGGTCGACGGATCTCCAAACTCACATCAGTCTCTTATTTGTACAAGTGCGGCATTATTTCTTCCATGTGTCCGCTTCTTGAATATTCTGTTCGAGACTAATATGGCGACCGTTTATCGCGCGTTCTAGCTATGAGAATATAATGAATCAAAAAATAAAAATGCATATTTTTAGTTACAATATATTTGTTCATTTCATTTCAATCAAAAGCTAATCTGATTGTATTGTCTGCATACAAAGTTATTACAGAGTTATTTTTAAATTTACTGAGAATACATGAACGAATGATGCATATTCTTAGTCAAGAGACTCATTTATAAAAAAGATAATAATCATAATAAATTAGTCAAAATGTTAACTCTCTCACTCGCTCCTCCCTTTTGAAAATACGCAAAAAAAATTATTACACATTCACCACAAAATGCTGTAGTAGATAGCACTACACCTACGAAGAGTATAACGAAAGAACCTTGGAAGTGAACCAACTTTAAAGAACGAGACCCTTCATCCGCAGATAACATCCTTTTTACTTCATTTGAAAGCATTTTCCCCCCTATTTCTTCGGCATTTTCCCACAATTTCAATATTAAACCAGACTCGACCATTCCTGCAAATAAACTTTGAAAGCTTGCAACTAAGAAATCAGGAGTTTAGCAGCTTGTGGAAGAGATCAAATGTTTTCTCTATCTTCTGTTTTGTATTGACTCCACACAATAAGTTCCGCGTAAGGCGCTTCCATAGGAAAGGCTATATCTCTGACACGAGCCATCCGATCGATGAATTTTAGGACAACCGGACACTTGAAAAAGTGGGAAGGATGAATTCCATAATTATTGACTTTCTTGGATTCTTCATCCCTGCCGTTTATCCCAAGAACGAAATCCCACTCACGACTCAGGCCAATTTACATATGAGACATCAAGAATTCATCCACTGACGAATACTGGATAATAAATCCGGGTTGGGGGAGGCGAGATGTTAGAGCAGAAATCTTTAGGCAACATATCACCAAACCTGCAAAACACCAAACTATCTTAACAGGACGACCAGGAAATGATCTTGGGACTGTAGTTCTTACTCCTATAAGAACTGATAAACTGTACAATCTACGTGGCCCGACAGGCATAAGGAATACAACAACAAAGGTAATTATCAAAACAATCCATAAAGTGCGCTCAAACACAAGATAAAGGGACCGCCAATCTAGAATAGGATATGGTCCTCGTCCATAACAATGAAAAGGAGTGTATTCTACAGACGGGGACTCATCAAAATCTTTAGTTGAGTAGGTGGCAATAAACCCGTCAATCCAAGTCTCCTTCAACAAACTTTCATGAACATTCATCCCAATCTTTAGTGACAGTAAATGTGTACCTGAAATTTCGAATCTGAGCAAGAACATTCAGAATGTCAATATCAGAACCAAACAAGGCTTGTTCAGACGAACCATTCATCACGAATGGCGTCCAATTGAAGACTCCAACATTAAGTTTACATCATCCAAAATTCGTTCGTATTGAAGGCGGAAGCACTTTTGTTGTCACACTATTAGGTGATATTTGCAATGTTTCTATGGAGTCACAGTCCATGCAAGAAACATCTGTCTTCAAATTTGCATCACACATTGGTTGGTCTAACCCCTCCATTTCAGACGGTGATATTAGCACAGCTACTTGTCGAAGATTTACGTCTTGTTGACCAGTCCTCAAAACAACTCCTGCTACTGATTGTGATGTGTGATGTAAAATAACGAGTGACCGCGAATGGGCATTCCAAATGGAGTTGTTCTCCATTATTTGCATCGTATTACCTATCTTTTCCAGTTGTCCTTCATTGACAAATATATGTTGAATATTGTAAATGCATCCTTGATGGAACAAGTTATGAACATTAGCACTGAATAATTCTTGCAATACTTTTACTGATATTGAAGCCGAATGCAACTTTATTAGTAATTGATTTACAATTGATAAATGTGAGTCTTGTGTAAAAATTACCAAAGCACAGTTTTGGGGATTAGTGTTAACCAGCGCTAATAGTAGTGCAACATATTTGAAGATATTTTCATTTGTAACTGAATTTAAGTTATAATTTGCCTATGCAGCCATCGTTCTATAATACGTACACTCGTATTATGTATCCTTACAACTTAAATACGTTAAACTGTAAATATGGATAACATAGAAGTGAGACACATGGGTCATTCCATGTCAAGTGGTCTAGAGCTCCCCACTCGACCATCTTCAATTTTGTTGAAATTTTGTGTAGCTGTAAATATGTGTTTTAAAGGACGTTGTGTGAAGTTTTATCTCCTGATCTCGAATGTTAGAGGCAGCACAGCCTTCTCTATGGAGGTCCTACTGACAACGTCTCGTCGGCTGCGAAGATTCTGCAAAGTTTCACACTCTCTCGTAGCTCATTCAGATTAGCTATGATGCTGAAATTTGACGTAATAAATCAACTTTTTCTAGTAAACATGAGAAAATTAGAATTAATACACATAAAACAACATACGGTCCACAATTTAACCTCAAAGTGGCTCCGAAATCACTTTGCGCAATATTTGTGCCATACTTTGACAACATATAACTATAAACACAAGTAACTTGTTCTTTTACCTCAAGACTAATCAGTTTTAAGACATTGCGCTGCTAAAGTATCAGATTAATAGCTTGTGTTGTTTGTGATCCATTTCACTGCAGCGATGCATTAATCCGATAAACGTTAAGTTTTGTATTGAATAGTCGTTTAACACTGTCTCTTTTATTGATTTTGGAAATGCAAGCGTACTGTTTCCAATGCGATCACGCGATATTCAGTGAGTTTATTCAAGTGTTTTTGTTTAGCTAGATGCGGGTCTCCTTCCTGTATTTGTAATGATGGAAAAGTAAAAATGGCAAAGAAACTTTTAGTAAAAAGATATTAAAACTGCTGTAAATATAATGTTTGTCAGTTTTTCATTCCGTTGAGTTCTCTTTTCATTTGGTTGAAACTAAACTTTTTTCAAGTTAATAATAACGGTTGTTAGTTTTACGTGAAACATTGGTAATATTCTATCTCTTCTCTGGGACGAAAAGTCATCGAAACCTTCAATAAAATAAAAATGTATTTCGCAGGATACGAATCTAGAGATAATGCGACACCAAGTAGGCGTGCAAATAAATGATTGAATTATATGAAAGATTATGTTTAAAATAATAATTGAAAAAAGTACATTATTCAAGGCAAGAGAAAAACAAAATATGACGTAGATTTATAATATAGCCATATAATTTGCATGCTTTATTAAATATTCCTAATTTTAAAGAAAAATGAAAGGAAAATTAAGTTAACTTCAAAACAATTTATGATTGTAGTAAAAAAAATATTCTTCGAAGATTTTTGTACTAATAGCATGATAAGATTTTAAAATCTATTTTGTAGTTTGGGTTTTTTAGAAATTAATAAGTGTATAATGTATAATAATATGTTTTACCTCTATGACAATATGAATTTCGAATATGCAAAGAATTAAGGGGAATGACAGGAAATATGGTGGTTAAGTTGATATTTCTGTTTCTTAAATGGTGAATTTTGAATCAGATATTCAAATCGCGTGCATGTTTACTTATCCCATGCTATTTGAGGTCTTTTCTATTGTTCCATTTTAGTAATAATTTGAATGTATTAAATACACTGCGTAGTGTACAAAATTCTCAATAAGGGACCTAGTAGATTAATTTCTACTCCATTGCAACGCGACGACCTTGTATATATATTGACCCTAAAACACTTGACCCTAAAGCACGAAGACTAATCAAATAGACGCTAACCGATACAACATCAAAAATTAAATTCATGGGTGAAATCTCAGATCCCTTCATGATCAAGACTGGTGTGCGACAAGGGGACGGATTATCTTCACTGTTATTCAACTTAGTTCTGGACAAAGTAATAAGAGAGTAGGAAGAAGAACTGAAAATCCAAGGGTACTGGAAACCAATACGACTATGACGATCCTCGGAAAACATAGAAATCTCAAAGCTAGTTTTTGCAGTTGACCTGGCCATACTCTCAGATAATGGAGCAAGAGCAATCAAACAAATAGAAATATTAAAAGAATGCGCCGAAAAAGTTGGCCAGCAAATCTCCTTCCATAGGTCTCAATGTTTTGCTCAAAACTAAACATTCAAGTCCTAGACACAAAATATGGCAAAATAGAAAGAGTCGCACATTTCAAGTATCTTGGTGAAATCCTTGAACCTACAGGAGGAGAAAAGGTTGCACAGAATACTCGCCTTAAAAAATTGAAAAGAGCATATGGCAGGACGTGGAACAATAAGAGATGCAAATTCATTCACACAAAGATAAGACATTACAATACCGTAATCAAGCCTGAAATACTGTATGCAAGTGAAACACTAACACTCCATACGAAAAGTGACATGGGAAACATACTGAAGGAAGAGCGCAAAATAATAAGAAACATTTTGGGTCCAAAGCTGACAGAAGAAGGATATAG
Organism: Laupala kohalensis; assembly: GCA_002313205.1. Classification (NCBI taxonomy): domain Eukaryota; kingdom Metazoa; phylum Arthropoda; class Insecta; order Orthoptera; family Trigonidiidae; genus Laupala; species Laupala kohalensis. The sequence goes on along the minus strand of NNCF01128562.1, from coordinate 1,936 downwards.
ATTACGCTCTAGAAAAACCACAGAGAATATGTCAAATCTAGCAGCGGACATCAGAATAAGAAGAGCACACCAGCGGCTACCACCAACAAGACTCACGAAGAGAATCCTGACTTACATACAAGGTCAAGTCAACAACGCCAGGGATCACAAGTCAAATCCAATCTGGAGAAAGCACAAATCAATCGAATAGAAATTCAAGACAGAAACATATATAGGGATAAGATACTCAAGTGGAATGTGAGATCAGAGAACGAAGTTCAAAAGAAACCAGGGACAAAGTGGACTGAGGATAGAAACAGACTTCATGGAGAATAAAGGACGGAATCGTGGAGGATTAGAAATAATGCACAATTGAGACAGAATGCTTTGCGTGATCCTGCAGGTTCTGAACGCAAATAATTGCTTTATTCACATTAATTAAAGGTAGCTCTTCGAGTGTTGTTACTGCTAGAACGTATCCGAGACAGGGCAAATTGTAGGGAATGTTACGTCAAATTTAATGAAAAGCTAGGTTACATTCACGATTAATTGTGCAGTTTTTTAACACATGTGTTAGAAAGGGTACAGTAAAATTTAATTATTAAGGTAAAGGTCATATATAACGCTAATGTTAATCACGAAACCTTAGTAATGACAGTCCATTTGAAGAGTATGGTCTATTCCTACAGGTCCAACGGTAATTGTCGTGAATATGGTCGCCGCCATATACATTAGTTATATCTGGGTTCTGAACTTAGTTATGTCTAGTTTTTCAAAAATGCATGTATTGTATATTATATGGAAAGATTTTGGTCACTTGTTGGGGAGCAGCAAATAGATTAAATTATGTAATTATCTATTTCTCAATAACAATAAACCACGTAAATTTAGTCTTTAGCTATTCCAGATTTCAGGGTTTTTGAATCTCGAGTTATTTTTAGAAAAGCAAATATATATACACGGCTAAGAAATTACCGTGTCACATACCTCGAGCGAGATTTGAAAATGATTTAGCATTACGATGATAATGAGATTTGAATTAGTGAAGTTTTATTTTACTCGATACGTGTGACCCAGTTCTAAACTTTTCCTTCGGACAAGCGTTGAGCAGAAATTCTGTCCTAAGAGTAACACGAATAAGCTTTGGAATATTCTAATCAGTAACTGACGACTGACAAAATGCATTTTTTCTGGAATTGTTTCATTTATTATTTACCTTTCTCGTTATGGAATCATTTCTCAAGATTTTCACAAACCGCGGATACATGTTATTCAGACATTTTATCACGTGATGTTATTAAGTCAAGTGAGTCATCTCTGAAACTTACGCTCTTTGTGCAAGATGAGTGACACGTCTCAATTCTTGGCTTCCTGTGGAAAATTTCCTCGAACGTCATAGTTTATTCAAATTTTTCACCTTGGAGTTAAAAAAATACAGAAGAAATCATTGGACATAACGTAATTGGATATTTTAATTACAAGCTTCTTTATTGATTATATTTGTAAATTACGACGCAGCACCACTTCGCCTGATCGAGTCCAAGAATTTCAGTAATATTACGTAATATTCCCCAATCACAAATGTGCAGGTTCATTTAGCAAAATATTTGCACTCATGTGAAAATGGGGAGGATACTCCCAATCATATTGTGTAGGACTTACACAGTACGATGCAGGAAAGGGAGTATTTTTTTAAAAGATGAAGAACGAAGGTGTATTAACAACAGAAATGAACCATGATTCGATTAAAACGGGCAAGTAGTTCGAGATATTTGAGAAATATGTGATATCTATATGGGAAATAAAGGACTGAGGTATTAGATAGCTTACTTGATGAACACGGCTTAGGGATGCACAACGTCACGAGAACCTCGTGAGTCACAAACTCTTTGCGAAAATAAAATAATTATATTTCATCATAATATTCAATCCCTTTCAAACAAATTGACAGACATTG
>NNCF01128561.1:324944-335199 GCA_002313205.1 Laupala kohalensis | reverse complement strand
ATATATATATATATATATATATATATATATATATATATATATATATATATATATATATATATATGTGTGTGTGTGTGTATTAGAAAGAACTCTTTATGAAGGGGAAGAGTACACATTAAACTCCATACAACAAATTTAGTTTTAGATGTATTGACTGACTTTCATTTTGAAACTATTTTTATAAAGAAAAGAAAACTTTATCTCGTAACAAAACCAAATTAATTTAAGTTGTTCATCAAGAAAGTTATGAAAAGACTGAAATACAAACCTACTCACTAAGATACAGAGAGAAACCCATCGTACAGTCGGTCGTCAAAAAAAGCAAAAGAAATTAGTTATTTCATAAATGTGTCATAGAAGAAACTCAATTTGTTGAATTTCCGTGAATAACCGTCAGGACTATGCTTTTCCAGCAACTGTCATAAGTATATCTCAGGCACGCGATGTCATGCGAAAGTTCTTGCATACTTCTATCTACAACACATAAAGACGGCGGTGTTACTCATTTAGCGGCCGACATAAATTACAGGAAAGGTCTGAAATACAAGAGTTGATTGAGAGCTCGTCATAATCATTCTGGGAAACATGCGAAAAAAAACTCTCAGAAGATTGACTGATTTTCAAAATACTCGTCTCATTCCGAAAAACATATCTGGTAGTAATAGTTTTAGTTATTGGAACTCAAACTATTTTTTTTTTTTTGTTTCAAAGTATTGCGATTAAAACATTTCAAATTCAAGGTGTTCAAGAGGTCACAAAAATATGAAAAAAATACTCATAATTAAAGAATATGTGTAAAAAATAAAATACTTTTATATTATCATACATCAACTTGAAACACTACTAAAAATTACAAAGTTATATTTTCCGTATTTTTATATATGCGTAAATAATAAAATAATCAACTTTCATCAAACGTAAATAATTCACCTTAAATAATAAATCAACCGTACTTTAAAATTTTTCCAAGTTTACTGGGGCTTTCATGGAGAAAACTCTAATATACAAGATAAGACCTCTAATGAATTTTGAATAAATCAATACCAAAGTAGAAACAGTCACGGTGTCCTGCGCCAGTGGAGCTAATTACAAGTGAGCAGGAAAGTGCCCAGGTGAGCTCGTAGCGGTCGATGATACGGGTTGCGAGTAAGGATTCCAACGGGGTTAAGTAACAGCTACAGACTTGATGCTGATACAACAGTAATATCCGATATGGAACTTACTACCATATACAATAAATATAAACTAGGACGGTGAAATTCCTTGCCTCCAATGGAGAGGAAATTTTCAAATTGTCCACCTTGCCATTAAAACTACTTCAAGAACACCCCAGTGGTCTCTTCATTTATCATACAAATAAATTATTTCAATAGTAAATATAGGAGATAAAATGATGTGTTGTGAACAATGAACACAATGAGAATAACTGAACAAAAGAGTTCACCCGAAAAGTAAGGCATTTAAACATCTTTTTGTTCTTATTCGTTTAGTCTATTCCGACTCTTCGTGACCCCATGAACTAAACCACGCCATATTCTTCTGAATTGCACCATCTCTCGAAGACTCTCCAGTTTGAAATACATTACGTCTGTGACGCTATCCATCCACCTCATCTTTTGCCGTTATCTTTTCCTTGTGCCCTCGATTTTCCCCAGCATTAAGATCTTTTCCGGTGTATCATATCTTCTCATGATGTGTCTAAAGTTGGTCAGTTTTTGTTTAAGTATTAGGTCTTCCAATGAGCCATCTGGTTTTATTTGTCTTAATACCAACCTATTCGTTCTCTTTGCAGTCCATGGAAATTGAGAAGTTTTCTCCAACACCACAATTCAAAGAAGTTTAAAAATAGCTTATTCAATTGAGGATAGTTAAATAAAGTACATTGACCATTTAATAAAGAAAATTATTTCATTCGTAATATATGACATATTTACGTACACTGACATTTTCTGAGAGATTAATTTAATAATTGTATTCAAATTTAAAAAAATTTAATAATTAGATTTCAAAATCGCTGATCATTATATTTCATTCAAAACTTAATCAATCATCCAACAACAATGGCAATCATTAGAATCAATTTATTTTTGATATTTTTTATTGTGAGTACAATAGACAAGTTATCGTTCTTCACATCAAGCAAAACTTAATACGTCACAATTATCAAGGCAGTTCCAAAGAATTATCAATGCAAAATCCATGAACACGAGGTATTTTTGATTTGAACTAAATCCATCATAATTTCCAGGTTGTTTGGGAACTAACAATCTGAATACATTTTCATAATGTATCTTGAATATTAAGTCTTTAATTTTTTTATTTTTTTTGAACTGGCAAATAGTTGAAAACAATTTCTTCCTTCTCTAATGTTGAAGATTTTTTTCTCGCACATCTTACTTATCCAGATTCAATACTCTTCCCATGTTATTTCGTAAAACTTATCTTTAAAACTTTTTATTATAAACTACACTTTCGTAAAAAACATTCCATGAGACTGCAAAACCTTCTGCGAAATTGCTTTCGACTGATGAACCTTATTTGCTGAAAGAAACAATTCCTGTGACACATGCCTGCAGAGGACGCAAAATTAAAGGATATATTTTCCTCAGAATGTGACTAATCCCTGACCTCCCAGGAAATGTTCACATTTACACTTCTCAAATCACAAGCCGAAGATTAATTTCGATCTTTTGCATCATGACAAATAGAACACTCCAGCTCCGATGTTGAGGGTATACTTTCACCTAATCCTCGACAAAAACCGGGTCCATATCTCTGTGTTTACCGACGGGTCGAAGCAGGCTGATGGTGTCGGCTGCTCCGTGGTTTTTCCCCGTGAGACACGTGGCTACCGTCTAGGCGACCTGTGCAGCGTTTACACCGATGAGTGCTACGCCATATTGAGAGCTTTGCGATCAAAAAAGGGCTGCCGCGGATCACATTTTCTGATTTGTTCTGATTCGCTAAGTCCCCTTCAAGCAATCCAGAATATGTGTCCAGCTGATAAGCTAATCCAGAACATCCAGGATGTGCTTTCTCACTCCAAAGTGATGGAGAGAACATAATGTTTTGCTGGATTCCCAGACACGAATCAGAGGAAATGAGGAAGCAGACGTTTCCGCAAAGTCGGCATGCCTCAAATATCGCGTGGATTTCTTCACGATTCCAAAACGAGATCTCCTAAATTCCATCAAGTTGAGGATTCTGAGTGAATGGAACAATGAGTGGTTAGCTGTTGAAAGGAATAAGCTCCGACTTATCAAATCCTCTGTTAAGTCATGGAGCAGCTCCTGTAGGCCAGCCCGGCGCGACAAGGTCTTGCTAACACGCCTGCGCATAGGACATTGTCCTCTCACTCATCGGTATCTCTTACTACTTGATGATGAACCCGTTTGTGAGGAGTGTGGAACTTCTTTGACAGTGCGTCACGTACTAACTGATTGCAGAAGATACTCGAGTATACGGAGACCAATAGGTCTGGCTGCAGATTTATCAACAATTCTCGGAAGTGAAACTGTTAATGTTAATAAACTATTGAATTTTATGAGTAATCGGGGCTTCTCCTACAAGTTCTCGGGAGGGTTTAAATTAGCATTCCTTTTTCCTCTTTCCTGTCTTCTTTCCTTTCATCCTTCGTTTCTGTAATTAGAAAATATAATATTTTAAAGAAATTAATGATATAACGTACTGAGCAACTGTTTTCTTTTCTTTTCTTTCATCCTTGTATTTAGATATTTGTTGAATTCAGGAGAGTTTTTTAGTGGGTATGGTCGAGATATTCGGCGAGTCCCACACACGGAGAAGAGTTCACTAGGGCTCTTCTCTATGGTGCGAAACTGCATTTGTCCCCACCTGCATAGGCTCTTATGACCTTGCTGTTGACGAGCCCTTAATGCTCCCCTCCCCCAAAAAAACTTCTCTAATTGTGGAGAGAAAGAACAGTTAATTGTAATTCCTTGTATTAATTACAGATTAATGGTGTGAAGTTATGAAAACCTTTTCTTTCTTCGGCATCGAATAGAAATTTTCCTAGCTACGAAATCTCTCAAACATGTTTCCAAAACTACAAGAAATCCACGAATATCAGTGAATGAACAAATTAACATTCTGAAGCACAATTCACAAGAGGTTAAAAAAGGAATAATATCGTCCGAGTAAAAATGACCGTACATATAGACGTTGTACGATTAGAAGGTGAATAAGGGAGCAATGGTCAAGTTAATTTAGCGAAATATGAAATATTCAGCATGAAAATTATACATCAACAAAGTGTAAACAAGAGACAGGTGCTGAGTTAATGAATAGAAAAGTACGTAAACAAGTACGTGAAGGGTGATGCACTTATTGACATGGTACTGTTACGAGATGCCTTCTGGTTGTTCTCTACGATTCACTTGTCGTGGATAAATAATGTATTAATCACAGACGACTCTATATGATGGCGTATAGTTTCTGGCGTTAGGGTCTTTAGTGAGGTAGTTTTTACACACACACACACACAAACATGACAAGAACCAGCCAACTTTTCCGTGAACCACGACGACCTTCAAAGCGTACACATCCACCAATATCGGTCGACGAACCACAGCAGCACTTTTGTTTGTAAATTCTGTTTGCCGTACAACAACAATAGTACCAAATATTATATGGAAACATTTTCGATACGAAAACAGGAAAAGATCTCCTGAAGTAGTTTTAGAAGTGAACGAAATCTGAAAACTTGCAATGAAGTGATGGATATTCAACAACAACAGTTATCTTAAAAGAAGAATAAGTTGTATTATTGTTTGTATTCTCGCATAAATTTTTTTAACTACTTTATATTTTAATTTACTTCCAATTTCGTGTATCGAGAGTTCAAAATGGAATAGCTTTCCCCAAACGTAACAGTTCCCAGATGGTGCAAAGGATTTACGTTATTCTCTGTAATACAATTACTTCTCGCAGATTGCGTTCAGAAACACGTAGTTTCTCTCCAGTTTTAATGGAAACTAAACACTGCACAAACATTGCATTGCACACGATATCAAACTTCATGTTTTCAATCATGAACGATAAATTTTGTTTAAAAAATAATAGTGAATACAGTGTTTTGAGATACGATCCAATTTTTTCTACTTCATTGACCAGTACGTGGCGAATGTGCTATGAATATAAATAACACACGTTAAGCATTAGATTTTGCTTCTCATACTAAATGGTATTATTTACGTAAACTGTAAAGATCGTCAGAGAATACAGTCACAATAATACGAATTTCTCTAAGCAAAATAATATTCAGACTGAACGGTAATTTGTTTTCTTTACGATATAATATTTGCGGAAAGTTTTCTTAGAAAGTTCCCAATTTTTTAAATGAAAACTATGTTACTTCCTATTTATTTGTTTGTGTATGTTTCTTCAAGTCACCAGTAAGTGAAATATAAACCGAAAAGGATTTCTATAAGACAAATATATCATAAAATCACAATTTTTATTAGATGTAATTATTGTATTAAGGGATCACACCATTTTCTTAAATGACTTACTTCGGCACTGTCCACTGCAAATTCTAACTGATGTCTATATAGTTCATTTCATCCTATGTGTACTGTTGGTGGCAGTTGAGAAATTATTGATAAACAAAATATTTCTTCGAATCAGTGCTACTTCTAACCAGTTCTCAAAATCCAAATTCTAATTAGTTTTCAAAATGATATAAAGTTCTTGGTTTATTTTGTGAAAGTAAGAAATCATGTTTTCACTTTAATTACTTTTTTTTCTTTGTAATTGCCATACAGGTAACAAAAGAAACGAATTTGCTTTAAAAATCTGTTTGTAGTTTCCCTGAATTCATTTCATTTAAATCCCTTTTTACTATCTTAAAAGAATTATTTCTAGGGGTATTTGCAAACTTCTTTTGTGGTTGGAACATCCTATCTCAGGAATAAAAAATCCAATCAATAATTCGATTAACACTAATTTAACTCGGTGAGTCTAATTGACTAATTTTAACATAAATATAGTGCTTTAAGCATTCAATTGATTCTTTAATAGTAAAGTCACAAAAGAAACGTCATTCCCGAAACAAAAACTCTATCCCATCAAACGATTTATGGTTCCACTTTTTATGATAGGAATGAAAAAGTAACGGGATCCACACCACTTCAAAATAGATTAAATTTTCTAGGTCATGAAATGATAAATAATTTAACTTTGTTCCCGTAGTTTGATTCACCATAAGAATCCATTTAATATAAAGAAAAGTGCATTAATTATGTTGATGTTAAAACAAACTTACGCCAATTATATTGTAAATAGATAATTATTATTATTTCAAAATGTAAGATTTCGACACACAGGTGACAATGATCATAATGATAAAAAGTCCCATACCTCATCAATTCCCCTTGCTATATTCCAAACAAGAACGTAATTTTTGTTTAAAATTGATTTCCCGGGACACATGATGTCGCGGGTAGGGGTAGATTCGAAATAAAATAGAGATAAATTAACTCTTGAGAAGAACAGCGCAGACGAGCAAACGAAGAATCAAGTTATTAAGCGGTTGTTTTATAATATTTATTTTGATCAGTAAATGACATGAATAAGACGACGAATAATTCCTCGAAGAAACGTACCGCAGAACGAAATTGAAATTTGAGAGAAAATATAGTATCGCAATTTCGGACACATTCCTTAGCAAGTAATCGATCTTTCTGCCAACTTTAACCCTTCTCACACCACACTATTCACATGTTTTCGCTTTTCGTTCCGTAACGAAAGACGAAAATTTTCTTTTGGAGCTATTTACTCCCATGTTCTACAAGGGTAACGATGGGACAAAGGTTTGAATGTGTCCTACCAAATCATTCGGTTTTTCTGAACGAAATTTTGTAGTCGAAGGAGAAGACGCCGTTGAAACATTTGCGCTAGTCTTCGTATTTCTTGAAAATAATATCAGTTAGATATTTTCACCAATAAAATTTTTAACGAAATTAAAGTCTCTCATTGAAAGAAGACTTACTTTCTCTGACAATGTAGTACTGATCTTCATAAAAAGGGATAACACACATTCTTAAATAGGTTTAAAGCTTCGATTCATTCTGTCTTATTTTGAGTTTGCGCCTTTGTACCTTTTCAAAAAGTTAAAAAACTATTCAAGATTCATAGTCCATGGGTTTCTTGAGAACTAAATTGATGATTATAATCAGTCATAAAAGAAATGGTTGGGAGAAGCTACTTCCGTATGGGACAAACATCTTCTGATTGAACTTATTTCTCATCTGACTACTGTAAGGTACGAAGTGAATGGTGGGAAAAGGGCCTACACCCCTGCCAGACAAGGCATCCAAATAGTGCTTGAAGCAAGGTGATTGTAAACCATCTCCCAGTTTATCGATAAGTTGGTAATATCATTTCATTTAGCATGAGCATCAATAAGGTGAGATGGGTTGGTAAGACAGTTGTTTCTGTGACATCTATTTATCAAACTACGTAAAATTGTTTAAATCAACAGAGAAGAGACAGATTCAAACTCACTGGCGCCGTTTGGTGAGATCAGCTAGTACAGTATGAATTCAGATAATATGTTTCGATCTTGGAGCATTCACAGATGGCTAACTTTAACCAACGATTGAACTGATTTCAATGGAAACTCTTCTCATGAGTCTCGTGAGGAAATGGAGGGAGGAATTGGCCAGTTTTTCGTTTTTTATACTTTCGTATGTAACATTTAATTCAAAAAAGAGAATTTAAGTTCAAAAAAGCTCGCAATTTCGATGTTCAAAAATCTTTTGACTTCACTCAATATAAATATTTTTCACGTTTCTAGTAATTTTTTTAATGAAAATACAACCACACAAATAACTCCTACATACTTGTACTTATAATAGAAATTAATTATTATACGAGAGATTGTTTTTTACTGTGGCACTATGTTGTCGGCATTTTTGTGAATTGCAATGAAACCCTATTTCGTGATGTAACAAATTGCACAAAAAAACTTCAGTATCAAATAATAATGTTTAAAAAATACACGTATTGATACAAAATGATCATTTTAAACGAAAATACTCTCCTAGAATATTTTGTGAAATGATACTTCTTTTCACTTTTTGTCATATTTTAGCAAAAAACATTGATAATTTAAATAGTTTTAAACTAATCTTTTTTTAAAACTAATCATCAATATAGAAAAGTGACATTATACACTTTCGACAAAAATTTTTAGTTAAATTACCTTTCATAAAACAATATTTACCATATTAGATCCTAGAAATACGTCTAATACCTAGATGCATCTGATGCCTAGAGAAGCAAAACGACAAGAGATATATTCAATATGGAAGTTTAATCAAAACGGAAGGCTAACTATGCATTGCAGTATGGCTATATAAACGATGAAAATACCACCAAATCCCTCTCAGAAAAGTCATTACGTGAAAGCACAGTATTAGACACTGTATAAATTTCCAGAATGTGGATGATATATGTATGAAACATTCATTTGAGTCAAGTGTTTGATTTGTATTGCACCATAAGTGAAATACAGCTCTATCAGAGACCATAAAACAACTCATTCTTTTAAGTAAGCAGTCATATTTCAAAACAAGTGGACATTCACGTAGGGAACGCAAATAAAGTTGATATAACGGTGTATGAGCAAATTAGACCCCAAGTTATACGATCTCATTATTCTACATTAGCTTTCATTTATAAAACTATGTTTGAGGAATATTTATGCCTGACATTTCCTTCCTCTTAAATAAAAGTGGAAGTCATTACATATAACTTCTTGTAAAGTCCAAAAATATATTTTTCAAATCCTTATAAGAGTGGATGATGCTGATATTGAAAATTAACTGAGACTTTATAGATTGCATAACATTATTCTCAAGCGCGTCAAGGCAAACCTTCATCGATCTTCATAAAATGTTGGGCACATAAACCAAAAATACAATAGTTACTAGTGGTTACGAAGCAGACTTCTTTCATTCCTGCAGTACTTATTTAGTTCGACCCTGTGTTGAATCCAAAACAGTAAATAATAATAATCATATTCGTTCAAAAATGTTGGGGTATTTTTTCTGTGTACTACGTGTACACTAAATTAGGAATGAAATTCTGCAAGAAACAGAGGTAATATTTGAATTACAACAGATTGTAAAGGCAAAATGTTCCTTTCATCCCATATATAGGACATTACGTTCCATTCTATCTTCAAGAATATATGTATTTTCCCAAATCAATATTTTTTTAAATTAATTCCATAATCATAATACCTGATCTGTTTTACCTAACCAAGTTAACATTTTCTGCGATCACATTTCGGCCCCTTATTTATTCAGACATCAACATAAAACACTAAACTGTACTTCGACATTTTATAGATCCTTTTCTGTAATTATAGATGACACAGTGTGACTAGAGTATTAAATAGATCTGTTAGTCTATATAATCGTAATAGTTATTGCAGATACTTTTATTTGATATTACAATAAAAGCTATTTTCTGAGAAGATAGCTTCATCAGTTATACTCATCTTAAGTGGATACGAAAATAAATTTATTTTGATATTATGTTGCAATAAACATGTTTCTATTTCTTTCGCGTGAATGTTTTGGCTTATCCAACCCCTCCCTTTGAGTATTTTCGATTCAATATAACCCATTTCCCATTTGTGTTTTTAATTCCTTTTTAAAACCACTGCCCCCAGGGGACTTACATCTAGTAAGTGCGTGTTTGGCAAACACGGGGCCCCGAGCTGTGTCTGGCATTGCTTCCACTTACTTGTGCGAGGCTCCTTCCTTTCTATTTCCTGACCTCTCTTGGTCACCTCTTGGTCTTTTCGATCCCGACGCTATTAGGGCTAGGGTATCTTTCATTTTNTTTCCTCATTTTTTGTCCCCCCCTCATTTTTTGACCTCAATGTTTTGATGTAGTTTTGAGATATGTTTTTGGTATGTTGTAATTCAAGAGGGTTTTTAGTGGGTATGGTTGAGTCATTTGGTGAGTCCCACACGCGGGGAGAGTCATGTTGACTCTCCCTAGTGCGTAACTGCATTTTCCCTACCTGTACAAGTTTTTAGGGCTCCAATGACCTTCGATGTCGAAGAGCCGTAAAGTCCCACAAAAAAAAATATAAGCATTGAATATTCTATTTTGCAGAAAGGGGTCAGAATCGGTATTCATAAAGAACAATGACATTAAACTAATTGATTTGAAGTGTAATCAATTTAATGATGGCTTTAAATATCATACACACACACACACA
>NNCF01128561.1:282045-312959 GCA_002313205.1 Laupala kohalensis | reverse complement strand
GGGAATGTAGAGATCCGTCAGCACTGAGATGTGACTGAGCTAAGACTAGGTCGCGGAGACCAGATGTTCGTTAGGCTGCTGCGGTAGTCTTAATGAAGTCATTACTAGTTGCGAGGGTCGTAACTAGTATCAGTTAGTTGTTGGGGAAAACAACTTATATTTTTGAAGGATCAGATAACCTGAGGGTTTTTACAATTTAGGTGTCTTCAACTATATTTAACCAAGTGTAAATAATGCTCTCTGACAGCATTATTTGTGTAATAACAGATTATTAGATGTATTAATGATTTTGGGAGTTGGTCTCTGTTGTAAATTCAGATTTCTAGTTAATTTGTAATAAATCATTATTTATTGTTATTACACGTGTGTTTGGTTGCTCGGGAAACGAGCTGGTGGCAGCGACAAAAACTACCATAGGAATTTTGGTATTTATGTGGATCCCGCTTCTACCAAAGAAAAAATAACATCGCATCAGGGTTTGAGGTGTGATGTTACACATGGCAATCGGAAAAAGTAATCGATGAAATTATCTGTTATTTCAAAGGACTCTTCTTAAAGATGTAACTAAAATGCAAAATATGGTTAATATTGATGAATTACATGAGCAGAATACAAATTAAAACTGGCTTTTAAGCAGTAGATATCAATCTTCATTAACATGACTGTTGACTAAGAAGCTTACTAATGTGTCCGCCACAGATCAATTGTGTTATGCTTCTTTAATTTTCAACATTTATTTTATTATCAGTACAGTGTGAGTTTCCACTTTTCTGGTGTTTGCAAGGAAAATACAACAGAACATTTTTTTAAAATTTAAGAACAAAGTAATGAACATTCTTCATAAACTGAAATAATAATAATGATAATGGTAATCGCAGCTAGTGCAGTGTGAAGTCACGCCCACTGTGGTCCTCCTCTGAAAGGACAGTGTTCCCCACTTACTCTGAAAACAAATTTTCCAAAAGGGGTGAAAAGTTTTAGAGTGTGGTTGCAGATGGTTTCTTCCATTGATAAAAACCGTAAACCGTGTTCCTTGGACAAATACACACAATCCTGAGTTTTGGAACATGTGAAATAAATTTGGGATTTTCTCACATTTAAATCGATTGATTCGTAATGAAAAGCTTGCATATAATATCATTATGCATAAGCAGTATATTTGAATGAAAAATTTAAGTCCCATCTAACCACCCCCAATGAGGGGGTGTCCACCCCAATGCTGCTTATCAATGTCCTGAGTGATCGCGAGAAAATGTTGCACGTGAATAAGATAGGGAATTACTTCGTGTATTAGCACACAAAAGTTCAAATTAGTCGCTCTACTAATTTTCCGTTTTTGTTAAAAAAATAAAAATTGGGAAAAGTGCCATCTTAGACCCTTAAGTTCAAATCTCATGCCTTATGCAAATCTGATGATCACAGAACCTTGCTATGATCGTCGTATGACGTACAGGTTTCTCTAACAATTAGTGTGGGTTACACTCCCACCGATCAATGATACATCTTTCTCTTGAATTATCGATCGTGTTGTCTGCGCCTTCCAATATGCAACCCTCTTGCATTTGTAAGTGTAGCGGGTTTCGTCATATTCGGAATTAGGAAACATGATATTCTTAATGGAATGTCTGAAATACATCATTTTCAAAGAGTGGGGGAGAAGGGGGTGGGAATGCTCGACATTTTGGCTCGATTTTTTCGAAAATTGCATTTCTCTTCACTTAAAGGGTGTTCCAGCGCTATGAGGGCGGCACAGACAGTTCCCAATAATGGAGTGTCTTGATAAAACATACGAGCTTCCTCAACCCAAATTTCACTCTGATACATTCTAAAACATAGAAGTTTTGGAACGATGGATTTGCTGCGCCGCCAATTTTGTGGAGCAGTGTATATGAAATATATTTTTCAAAGTCTTTTGATAGAGTTGGTAAAAGGTTTATGGGTCGATAGCTTGAGGGATCATTAGATGGTTTTATTTGGGGGGGGGTGAAAATTGGGATAATAATTGAACGTTTCCAGGCATTTGGAAAATTAATAGTGCAAAAACATGCATTAAAGATAGCAGTGTATGCTAAGGTTCTTTTAGGGAGATGTTTCAGGACAATAGTTACGATATTGTCGTAACCAGATGATTTCTTGGATTTTAGCTTATGAATCGCCTGTTTCGTTTCTGGAAAGAAAATGAATTTTATTGGTAAACGCGCAGCGTGGAATGTTTTACACATGTAATTGATTACGGAGGTGTAGTTGGAATTAGAGATGGGATTTGGAGTAAAGGTTTCCTGCAAGTGTTTTGATAGGAGATCAGCTTTCGCATTATTATTTCCTAAAGAGTGTCGGGGTATTGATAGAGTTGGTAAAATGTATCAGTCAATAGAGTTCGAGTGATTATAGATATATGTTATTGGGGGAGAGAAGAGTTATTTTATTTTTGAAATATTTTTGTAGTCGTTCATTTCTCTATGCAAGCGTTTGGTTAAATGGTTTTATTGCGTTTTAAGGCGGGGGAGGCCGTTGGTTTGCCAATGTTTCCGGACTGCTCGTTTATCGGCAAACTGTTTATTAATGTCAATTGAAATATTTGGTTTTTTATATCCATAGCGCGTAGGGCGTTTGTATGATGCGTGTACTATTGCTTCTTTTAGGGTGTCTGTAAGCTCGTCTACGGCGGCGTCAATATCGATCTTCCGTTGAAGAAATGAGTGGTGAGATCTGATTCGTTCGTAAGCTGTTCAAACACATACAATTTATTTGTTTTTATTATTATTTATAATAAATCTATAGATTATTGGTACTTTCAAGGATATTTGTACTGGGCAGTGATCAGAGTTTGACTCTGGTATTGACAATTAGAAATTGGGGACATAAATGCTTGTTTATTATGATTTCTAAAATACCTGGAGGAATTTTATGATTATATGGATAGTGTGTTTGTTCTGATAGTGCTTCTACGGTAATATTATTTTTATTGCAACATTTGAGTAAATTTATAACATACTGTGTAACCAAATTCCATTCCCTATTGCTAATAAGGGTGTTGGGGTCAAACAGAATTTTTAGATTCGAGGATTTTAGTGGTATATTGAGAGGTTTAAACAGCAATGAGAGTTATGGGAAGTCCATAGGATTGTGGTAATGAGATAGCAGTGTTCTCTAAATCAGGAGTAATACAAGGGAGCAATGGTTTTTATTTTAATCTTTTTCGAACTAATATTAAAATTCCCCCAGAAATTTCATTTTTGGAAGGACTATTACACCTGTAGATTGTGCAACCCGTGATTTTTAATTTGTCGCCTGCATGTAGGTGGGTTTCAGATATTATGGCAACGCCTATTTAGAGATTTTGAAGTAAAAACTCGAGGATTATTTTCTTAGAGGAGATGCAGTTTGCATTCTACTTAACTAGGTTGTGGTTGCTGAGGTTACTTTTTAGTCCGTGTTGAAGGGGTTATGATAATAGTGAGAGGATAAAAGTCTTTATCTTTGCTCATACTGCTTCTAAGATGTTGTCGATTAAGTTAGAGACAAATTCATAGGAGGGGCTTGTTAGATGTTGTGGGAGAGGAGGAGGCAGTGCTGAGTTTTGTGGGTTGGTCTTAGAGTATTAAGCATTAGAAGATCGATTGTTCCTTGTTAGTAATGGAGGAAAGTGTGTGGTATTGAGGTTCTGTGAATGTGAATTAGCAATTGACGGTTGTTGGGGTTAATGATAACTGGAGTTGGGGAGTTGTTGTTGTTTGAGTTGAGAGGATTTGAAATTCGCTGTCTTCTAGTGAAATAATTTTGTTTTGCTAAGATTGAGGGAAGTTTCTATTGTTGGCCGGATGAGAACAGTTATAATTTGGAAAGATCGCGGACACGTTTTCCTTGAGAGTATATTGACCAATGGATTGAGGTCTACCACACTTTAAACAACTAGAAGGTATTTTACAATAGTTCCTACTATGGCCGTAGTCTGAACAAGTTTTGCATTGCACAATTGTTTGATTTCTTTTACGTAGTTATATTTTCATTGAGCAGTTCAAAACATATTTCAGTTCAAATATTTTGGTGAGAACTTCATTTTTTTATACTTATACAACACACAGGGACATTGGGGACCTATCCCGCTTATACAGTCTGGTTACTTTAACAATCGTGAGATTGTTGCCTGCAAGGGTCTATTTGACTTCAAGTCAGGATATACGAGGGGGGACCCAAAAGTAACGGGAATCGTAATGCTGCTCATCGGGTACTTGTGGCACCAGGTTTCGCTACTAGGGAGCTGTTGTAGGACCTCTCCTGAATCAGTCTGCCAAGCGGCGCTACCCTACAACAACGGATTTGGTTTCTGTGACAGTTCTTTGTATGTAGAGCACTCGCAACTCGGAAAAATTGCTGATTCTCACGAACAACATTCGGCTGTGAAGGTTTGTTTTTTACACGACTAGAACGCAGCGGAAACTATTGTGATGATGCAAACAGCGTACAAAGAACATGCTCTTAGTAAAACTCAAGTGGTATACGAATGGTTTTCTTGGTTTAAAAAAGTGGGAAATGGTCATTGAGGATCAGTACCGTTCCGGTTGTCCTTCCACTGCTCAAACCGAGGACGTCGAAAAAATCAGTAATCTCTTGAGTGAAAATGGACGCATAGACAAAAGACGAACTCGAAGACGTGTCCGGGTTGTCCCGGAGGTCAATTCAGCACATTTCTATTGATGATTTAGAAAAGCGAAGATTGGCAGCACAGTTTCCTACATCGTGACAACGCTCCCGAGAACACAGTACTCAGTTTTCGCCAGTTTGTTGCCTCAACGAAGGCGGGTGCCTTGACCCATCCGCTTTATTACATAGATTTAGGTCCCTGGTACTTTTTCTTATTCCATAGAATGAAAAGGGACTTGAAAGAAAAATGTTCTGCCGATGTCGACGACGTAAAACGCCATGTCACGACGGCGCAAGCAAGTATCGATGAGAACGAATCTTAAACGTGCTTCCAACACTAAAATAAACGTTTGAACGAGTACATTAGTGCTAATGGAGAGTACATTGAAGGCGATTAAAGTTGAATTTGAAAAAAAATTAGTGCATGCATTTTATGAAGAAATTTCCGTTACTTTCGGGTCCTTCCTTGTACTTCTGATAATTGCGCTTTTACTTTGCTCTGTTAGGATCTCTGAGGGTATGGTAATTAATGCTGTTGGCGTGTAGGAATTTTTTTGAACAATCTAAAAATTTCCGATGTAGTTGTGAAGATCTTGCAAAAGCAGTCTGTAGTTAACCACATTGTAAACGAATATGGGAGGCGGTTTGCAAGTACTAGCAGGTGTTGGAGTAGATTCAGGGACACTTTTCTCATTTAACACTGTATCTATTTGAAATTGCAATTGTTTTGGATGTAGTAGAATTTTCAAACCTTACGTTGTAGATGTTTGGAAACTCCGTCTTCGGTCTCAATGTCCTCCATTCTTCTTTTTTAGCCAGCTGCGGAGTTAAATCCTTGTAGAGATTCGGCTGCTTGGTTGGTTGAGGTCGATAGAGAATCGCCGCTTTCTTCCTCGGCTAGATTGTATGCGGTTAGCATACCTGCTGCTACTGCTTGACCCAGGTCGGGGCAACGGATTGGTAATTATCGGCAGTGTTAGTTGAGCAGTTTTACAACTATTTTTAATACTTTATAAAAAATATTCGACATTCGATTAAATACTTTTATCACGAAATAGGAAGCACAGACGCGGCACTGCGATCCCAACTGGTCAAGATAATTGCTAGATGATAATAGTAAAGGTAACTTAGCTTCGCATAAGATGACTTGAGATGAGCTCATGTAACTGACTGCGCAGAAGAGAGCACCGAACAGTGTTCACTCCTCGACAGCAGGTGAGAGAGTGGATTGTGTTACACGCGAGGCGGACAATTCACTGAACGTATAATCTACGGGGCCGAATCATAGAAGCAAAATTATATAAAGTATTTAAATAACATTGTTTTTTAGTACAAAACCTAAACCTGAAATGAAAACCAAATTATTCAAAGGCTTTAACTATATATTTTGATTATTAAGATTTTTGTGTAAAGTGTATTTTCCTTCTTCCTGGATTTAAAAATAATTCGTAATTGCGAATATATAAGCGTACAATACAGAAAACCCTGTGTATTTTTGTAGGTCTTCTTCGTGGTATCTAATGTTAGAAATTATTAAAAGTGAAAAGTTTAATAAAGATCATGAAAGTAGGTAAATAGGAAACTAACATATAATTTTAGAATATTATATAAGAACTCCAGGTACCGCTGAGCAAAATGAGTTAAAAAATCTAGATCTGTTGACAGGTGATTTAATACTAGAATGCCCAGTAACTATTGTTTTAAGTTGTTTTTTTAATCCAGGGTAACACCGGGTATTTCTGCTAATATTTTATTTTTAAATAAATAAAATCATTTTTCATTTAGATTACTACACCTGGGTTGCGACGGATTTCGTGGGAATAACAAGGGCGTGTCAATCAGGCAGCCAGGGAATCAGTCTTCTTCGCTAAGTAAACAGACTGCAGATGTCTGTTGAACATTCTTGTTTACTATGTTAACACATCGCATCCCACCTACAGAAGTGACATTTTTACATCATAGTAACATATTTAGCTGTAACGTTTTGAAATTAATTGTTACTGTTGAATACCAACATGTATCCTATAAAATTTAAACAGTTTTATTCCTTATTACTTTAAACTGTAATATAGCATAATACATTTTGCTATATCTGATTGTCTCAATTTATTGCAGAGTACCACATGCGTCGTTTCTAAAAATACAGGATGAAAATTTTATTGAGTTTTGACTCTAATTCCTCTCTATTGGTTGCATGTCAAAAAAGTTCTAAATATTAATGAAATAATGAACTTATATTCATATAAATGGATAGCATTACAGAAGGAGACTAAAGTTTAGTGTTGTGTAAAGAATATGTTGTCATACTATCCACTTGATTTTTTAATTCATAAGACCTATTAGGCCGCATGGCGGCCATCATCAGTGCTGTTACAAATAAATAAAATTTTATAGAATAACAATTTTTTTGTTCGACATATTAGATTTTGACGAAAATTAAATATATAGAAAATAAAATCCTAATTATCATGAAATAAGAATTAAATACTAGGACACAATAATTTTTTTCAGGAAAAACAATATTTACAAAATGAACCAATGCGTATCAAAACGTATATGTAATGATTTTGAAAAGAAACCATTTTTCTATGAGGGAAATCAACTGAAGAAACTGATATTACCTTCGATATAATTCACAATAATGTCGTTTAAAATATATAATTATATTTAAAACTTTGAATCGCACAAATAGTATAATAAATAAAAAAATACACAAACGAAATGAAACCATTAGTGTAACCTTCAATAGAAAAGTTTGACAAATAGCTCTGAAAATCTCCATACAAGTTCACAAATAACGACCGAAAATGGGAAAGGAAATCGACCCACCCCAAAGGCTTCGTTAGTCCCGTGTCTGAGGTGGATGGGTCGGTGGGTGAGTGGGTGCAGGGATTTAGGTATGGTGCACGTAATACTGCCATGCAAATGCGCTTCGATTTACTGTCGTGGTTCCCGGAAGGCCGAAAGGAAATGTCCTTCCCACTGCGGGGTTTCCTCCACGTCACACAAGTTGCGAAGAGGAGAAGAGGGGAGTGGCGTTCACATGGGATGTATATGCACAACGTTAAAATGAAGCAAGTACTCGGAGGACCTAGAGTCTTTAATCAAGAGAGAACTTTCTACCGTTCTACAACAATTTCTCATAACAGCTATATTTACTACGTACAAATTCTCATATATTTACTACGCACCTTTCGAAGCCAGTTGTCACTCGATACTCGTCTATTATTGGCGGAGTAGGGAGAAAGGGAGGGGAACAACACATTCATGTGACCAACTACAGTTGATTTAACCCCTATGAGACACTGCGCGTAGTATTTTCCTGAAATATGAGAAATTCCACATTTATATTTCCTCCCCTGACGGTTCTCTCTTGACTAAGGACTCTAGGTGGAACGAGCGATGACTCATTAAAATGTGCGCAAAGCGAAAGTGATGTGAATGAGATGTGATCCTAAGAGACTCCACTAATTTCAAATCAAGTTAGAGAAGCACAGTTGATGTTGTTTTAAGGCACAGTTTCATGGGAAACAGAAGGAAATATTTTTCTTGGTATTTGTTGGAATTCTGCTGATGTTATAACATTTAACTATTTTTATTATCTTACGTGGCGCAGAAATGATAAATCCACCATAGCCTTGAGGTCCTTGATCGGAATTGATGGCATGATCCCTTGCTTGCTTCCGGAGAGTTCATTAGTTTATTGCCCTCCATGTGGTCATACGGAGTTTGTAACTGATTTTTATAATAAACTGGCTGATTACCCAGCGTTGCCCGGAATTTTTTTAGACCAACCAATCCATCCACCGGAAACCTCGCAGGTCGAATTTTTGCTTCCGATGCAAGATGCAACTGCGGCAGCGCGGTTGCACCATTTCATTAAAACGATTATAAAATTAAACCATTCGTCCAAACTTTACGATTTAAAGATGTTTTTTATCTTTGTTAAATGCACAAAACAAAGAACCCATTAAATTTTGATGAAGATTGATTTTTCCCTTCTCAAATTCCTCACTAAATTTGAAATATTTAAACACTTCTATTTTGCATAACGTTTTTTCCATAATTTAAATTAACCTTAGAAGATAGACATGTGCTGTCGCGGACATTTTTGTAGAACTGTTTGAGGTGAACAATATTGCGACATAATTGTCATCTATCTCTAACCGGTTAGGCAGATTGAGTGAATATGGTCGATTTTTCCCCCGATTTCATCGACATTTTTCTTCAACATCATTTTTTATCTTTCTTTTTTATACATTTAAAAAATAAATGTTAGTCTATATTCATCCTGGACATCTTAACTATATTCTTGCTAAATTTCATCACGATTGGTTCTGTGATTAAGTAGCAAACAGACAGACATGCTTTTGCATTACGCATTTACATATGAGTATGGATGGGTGGATTTACAATTATTATCATTAATTTTTATTCTTAAAATGTTTTATTAAATATTTTTGCGTCGCATTATTTCTGCTTTAACATACTCATGCAGTCTTATACTTCGCCCGAATAAGATGGGTACCTTAAATTATCAGCACTTATTATACAGCTACACAGATGATTTCCCGGCGTTGTTCGGGAGTTTTCTTAGACTAATCTTCTTTTACTCAGGAAAAAATAAAATCTACCTATGTTATAAGATCAAAATACTTTTACTTGCAAGTTTTTGAAAACATGTTCAGCATCCTAATTTTTCAAATTCATAATAATACTAGTTTAATACAAAAGTTTACTTTATTCACGACACCATCTCGCGGGAGCTGCGCCGATGGAATTTTCGCTTCCGATGCATGATGCGGCTGCACAATTTCATTAAAATTCTTGTAAAATTTAAACTATTCGTCGAAATTTTACGATTTTAAGACGGTCTTTGTCTTTTTAAATTCACAAAGCAAATAATTCATTAAGTTTGATGATGATTGACTTGTTTCTTCATAAATTATTCTCTTAAAATTACACATTTTAACACTCCTATTTTTAATAACGTTTTTTCAATAATGTGGGTGAATCTTTGTAGATAGACTATGCTGTCGCGGACTTTTTTGTAGAACTCTTTGAGGCGAACATTATTGCCATTCATAGTTATCACCTATGAACCTATCTAACCGTTTAGGTTACGTAAGAAAATATACCTCTCTTTTTTTTAGAATTCATTCACATTTATGGTTAAAATCATTTCTATCTTTCTTTTCACGCATTTTAAATAAAAATTAGCCTATGTTCATCCTGGACATCTTAACTATATCCTTCCCAAATTTTATTACGATCGGTTCTGTGGTCTAATCGTGATTAAGTAACAAACAGACAGACACGCTTTTGCGTTACGCATTTATATATTAGTATGTATTTAATTCAAAGTATATGGAAGATAAGGACTATGATGAACTTTCGATATCTTTGATCTGGACGCAGCAGTGTCAGTAACAATGGTATACACTATTTTTCTTTAGATTCCAGCATCCAGTCTGACTTCAAGTTCATTAACCACTAACTGCTCTTCGAATCTTAAAACCGTTGTCAATACAAGTTACAGGTCACTCTTCAATAACTCCACGCCGTGCTTGACGAGCATGTCATAAGTAATTAAAGAAAACTGATAGTTGTCCTTGGCTTCGTCCCTTTTATGATAGCACGGGAATCTTGATCTAATTGCGCTCACGGTGTGGCCCTTCCTATGTCTTCCCTATCTCGAATATACCAACAAAAATGAATGCTGATTTGATGAGATTGATTCAATTTTTTTCAGACGAAATTATTTAAACTTTATTCGTGCGTCTCGAACGAGGTAATTGAGTCTCCACTGAAGTTGAGAAAAGAAAGTGTTTAAAAAAATAAAACGATTTGTTTTTTGTTTAAACCACTATGGGCACTATACGTATG
Organism: Laupala kohalensis; assembly: GCA_002313205.1. Taxonomy (NCBI): domain Eukaryota; kingdom Metazoa; phylum Arthropoda; class Insecta; order Orthoptera; family Trigonidiidae; genus Laupala; species Laupala kohalensis. The sequence continues at coordinate 302,429 of NNCF01128561.1, read as the reverse complement.
TGTATTTAATGTGATTCGATATCATGATGTACATATAATTACGTCTGCGTTTATATTACTCTAAAAGAAACTAGTGGTGCAAAACCATTGCACATACTTTCTCATATACGCTTCTCCGTCTGCAGCATAGAGTGAATAGGGAATTCTATAGTGATAGGGTCATTTCTGGCGTGGTCCTCTATGTTTTGGTCGTCTTCCAGGGCTCTGTTCATGCTTAAAGTCGCTAGATGAACTTATTACTGTCTTATATTTGAAATTTGAAAGTAAAATAAACACTCAAACAGAACAACTTTATTTAGTGTATTAGGAAGCTAAAATGAAATTAAAATCAAATTATTGAAACTGTTAATTATTAACCATGCTTATCACAAATCACTTGTTAGCTAATCTGGAAATATTAATAATAATAATAATAATAATAAATGAACTTGAAAAGCTCCCATGTTAGATTAAAGATTGGGAACTACCAGAAATTGCCCTGCGAGGTACAGCCCATATCCTGCGCAAGGTGTTGTAGGGATTCACAAAGGAGGACTTGTTCCTGAGGAAGCTGGTTGCAATCTGGAACAATGTTGTACTCCCCAAAGAATGACAACTATCTTTGAGAATTAATTATAAGAACTGAAATAATAAGAAATTAAGAAGAACTTATAAAACAACTAGCAGTAGTGGCTGAATTCAGCAGAAAGATAAATATGAAATTTGACTTAGAAAAGTGCGCAAAAGTTTCTTTAGTCCGAGGAAAGGTTGTTAAGAAAGATAGTATTAATATTTCAAATCAAGATGAGATCAGAAGTTTAGAACCAGGTATTTGCTATAAATATTGAGGAATCGACGAACGAGGAGGTATTTAACATGCTACCATGAAAGAGAAAGTGAGGAGAGAGTACATAAGACGAGCCCGAGAAGTGTTACGGACTGAATTAACATCAAAGAATAAAATACTGGCCATTAACACTCATTAACACCTTGGCTGTTCCAGTAGTAAGATACAGCACGAGAATACTTGATTGGTCCGTGACTGATTTCAAACGGATGGACAGGGAAACCCGAAAACTCCTCACTATGTATAAGACGATGCATCCTCGAGCGGATGTGGATCGATTGTACGTTCGAAGAAAAGATGGAGGAAGAGGCCCAACCCATCTTGAAAATACATTCAAGATAACAGTCATGGTACTGCGAATGTACATGAAAGGAAAACCACATTCCAACATAATGAAAATCGTCGAAATGTGATGAAGACATAGCACCGAGTAAATCCTTATGTACACTAGGGAAATCGTATCAAGAAGAAATTTTCGGTAATGAAAACTCACAGGACCGAAAAATTGCCACTACACAAGTCAAAGAACATTGCAATCAACAACTCAAGCACACATGGCAAAAAAAGAATCTTCTTGGCCAATTTACCAAAAGAATTACCGCTGAAGGTATTAATGAAAGAGCCTCATTTTAATGGCTAAGAAGTGGTATCCTCAAAGGAGAAACGGAAACTCTGGTTACTGCTATTCAGGACCAGGAACTACGAAACAATGATATTACATCAGGACACAGATGGCCTATGCCGACTATGTAGAGAGAAACAAGAAACAATCGACCTTCTAGTTTTAGGATGTCCCATTTTGGCTAAGAATGAGTATTTGGTAAGGCATAACAGAGGTTGTTCATATATGTAAAGCTTTCGGGTTCACTGTGAAAGAAAACTGGTATGAACACGAACCTAGTTCTGTGAACTCCAATGAGAACCGCAATCCTCAGGGACCAACCAATAAATACCGACAGGACAATCAATGCAAATAGGCCTGGCATTGTCCTGAAGGATAAGGAGAGTAAGGAATGTCTTCTTATTGATGTTTCTGTTCCCAACAACATGAATGTTGTGAGCAAAGAGGCAGAAAAACTGCTCAAATATAAAGACCTGGCTATTGAATGCCAAAGAATGTGGAGAATGAAGACAAAAGTCTGCCCTATTATTATCGGAGCCACGGGAACAGTGAGCAAATATACAGAAGACAAACTTCAGAAAATTCCTGGAAAGACCTATCTATCTGAGATCCAAAAAATTGCCATTCTCGGGACGGCTCATATTATCCGGAAAATGTGCACCTAAGAATTTCTCGAGGAGACGCAGCCTACGGGAAGTTGAACTTCCTTGGACGCGTTCCGAAATACTTACCAGCTATTCTGACAAATTAGTCCAAAATAATACTAATCATAATAATAAACGCCAAAGTATGTTTCGATGAACGCATAAAGAAAAACAGACTTCACTCACACTACTACGATGTTTCAATTTACACTTCATTTACACCTCGTGAATTCACGTTTCGTTCACGTTTCTCTCACACTCCGGGGAATATTTTCACCAGGGCTACAATCGAAACGTGTCAAGATTTCTCACACGCTGGTACATCTGAAATAGAGAATATTCGGTAAAGTCATTCGTGTAAAATAACATTTTCCACCATGAACATGATTCAGATTAGATGCGCAGCTATTATAGTCCACGGGCTCATTATAATTGGATGGGCTCGTTATAAAATATTCATGAAGTTGATATATATTCTTGAAAGTGAAAGAGTGAATGACAGTCTTTGGCAATTTTCACTGTTTTTAATTATTCAATACGCAATTTTTAAATAATTCAATTTTCATTTCCACATTTTGATTTACTCACTTCAGTATTTTAAGAAAACTCTAAGCGACTTATCAAGTATTTCCATTAGGTCCCCAGTATCTTCTATCGCTTGTAGATAGAGGGACAAAACTTTTGTTCATGAATTATCTTCATCATGGCTTTAGAACGTAACAGTGGGTTGCAAAAGAAACATTTGTGTGTTTTAAGGCAGTTAATGGACATTTTACAAGGTGTTAAGAACTTGCACACATCAATCAGTTTAAGTGAAGAATGAAAATATTTTTTCACCGTAATCTTGCTAGAATTAGAAGATTTTGATTTTATTATAAAATCTATAGTTTTTGCTTTTATTATAAAAACCAATATTCGTCCCAAATGATGTACGAAAACCAGGAGAGGCACTCTTCAAAAATAAATCCTTAGTGTTTTAGTTTTTTATCTTTATTCTCACAAAAATGCTTTTCATTAGGAAATGGAAGAAAAATAAATCCACTATGTTTCTTATGATTACTCCACCCATCGGTCGCAAGCAAAATCATGATTAAATAAAAATGTTCATATTCATTTTTACAATTTTTTAATTATAAGAAATCGGAAATGTAGCGCGGTGTTTAAATGAAGTCGGAATGAGCTGTCCAGAAATAAGTTTCCATTCCAAATTCGTTCGAAGTTTATTCTCAATATTAGTTTCGATGGATCAATTTTTTCGTGAGTTATCCGAGGAACAAAATTCTTCACACACACATACATGCAAATGACATTGGACATCGTAAGAATTTGAAAATAGATTCTCCAGAAGCCAATTCGAAAAGATCTGAAGAGAACGCGAAAAATAAATTTCCTTTCTACATATTTGATGGAACTAGACTTCATTTATGAAAGTGTTGGGTTTTCTCCTTCTTTATCTGAATCTGTGAATGCTGAATCCAATCTTGACAATGTTGCTCCAGAAAAACGATTGTATCTTACCATTTTTGAGAGCACTGTTGTTGACTTCTACCCTCTTATTATGATGATAAATATTTCGTCGTCCGAATAGCACGGAGACTCCATTATCTAAGAGCCGCCTTGTTTGTTCTGTTGCAGAGCCATGGTGGACTACTTGAGCTCAGCGCCCAAGGAGGGTGAGGGCGGCGCTGGAGGCGGTTGCGGCGACGGTGGGGGAGGAGGCACATGCGGCGACGGGGGTGGTGGAGGCGGAGGCACTCCTCCAGACGCTCATCATCTGCGCTCCTTCGTGGGACGCACCCGGGGCATGCTCAAGTCGCGTCTGCGCTCGGTGTGGGATGGCAGCAACGACTTGCTGGCGGGTCTCAGCACGCGCCTCGAGTCCGCACTCAGCCTCAGCACCGACACGAGCAGCAGCAGCAGTAGCAGCGGCGGAGGAGGAGCCATGACGACGGGTGCAGACGCGGATGCCAGCACGCGGGAGACAAGCATCGACGAAGCGCTACCTGCCGCACGCGCCGCAGTCGCTGCCGCTGAGGTCTTCAGGTACAGAGCTCTTTCGACCGTGGTGCACCCAGGGAGGAGCGAGGGTTTTTGGTAACGTTTAACTGCGTTACGATGGGGGTAGGAATGTGTTATTTTTGATGATACGTAACGCTTATAGGGTATGTTTTACAGGGTTCTTTTGGTCATTTCGCTGGTCACTTTAATCCATGTTCTCAACCGTTCAGTGAGAGCACAGAACAATGAAGAACGAAAAATTAAGTCAGTGTACCAAAATTTGCCGCCGAATTTAACAAAAAGGAACAAAAACTTTTTTTTATGAGAGGGGGGAGTTAGTGAGAGCGTTAAGTATAAATCGGGGATATGGTCAGAAGTATTGTTACAGATGTGTTATAAAGGAGAGGGGAGTGTTAAAAATGGTAATTTTCGCGTTACGTAATTTCTATCTACAAACTAAGGATGCAACAAAATACTCTTATGTTACGTATTATCGAAGGTTAGTTTTGTAGAACTATATTCCCTTTTTAGCAATTTTCGTTAAAAACTCCAGGGATGCGGTGGAATGAGAACGCTTGGGAGCCGCGCTCCTTCTTTAAAACTTACTACTGTTATAGACTTTATGAATATTTTCAATGTAGATGCTACCAAGATTGTGAAGTTTTCATGAGTTTTTAAAAAGAGCGAAAATATATAAAACAGTAAGGGTAATTTTTATTTTTTAGCATAATTATCCAATCTACATAAATTAGAGCTAATACATCCTTAAATGACCATCTGATATTATAAGGAGACGGTTATTGATATGGAGGGTTGACTATTCTATATTAACAGCTATTCTATACTTACATGAGAGCTCTAATTCTACCAAATTTGACACTACATCCCTGAATAATTCGTATTCATTTTAATATTATAGTAACAATACAGAATCTCAAAATTTTAATCCACAGCGTCATATCCTCCTGGATTTGTCGCTCTTTTCATACTTCCCGTTTATTATCTCATATACATGAAACTATACAGACAGTGTTGCGATATTTTGACGTAAATGTGAATCTTGGATGTTGCAATATACCAAATGAAGTGGTTTTCGTTTGTGATAGACTGTGCTCAGTGATTCTGACTAAGCGAATGAGATAATTTAATTATTATTTAGTGTAGATTAGTACATACTTCTTGTCGGTGCACGGTCTCTAGAAACATAGAATCACACTTAATGGTTATCACACTAGCTCTGTATTTGTTTATAAATAAAATTGTTACAGAGTTATTTTACGTAATAACTATCGCTGTTTGGACCTTTCGCAATTATAAAGCGAACTGGGCGTGCAAATCAGGAGTCATAATAGTATGATGTGGATACGCTATTATTGATGAGCCAAAATTTGATACTTGTAGTCTAAAAGGTGTTTTAAAAAAATGTGTTGTAAGCTCTTGAACTGTATTTGTTATAATTTTGTATTATTATCACTTATATTAATTAGATTTTTTTTCAAACTATACATTATATATCTTAATAAACTTTGATTAAAATATACTTGTATTGACTCTAAATACAGAAAAATTTTGATGGGACATCGAAAATTTATTATTTTATTGAGTGTATATCAAAAGTTTAGGAATTCTATGAATGCAGGTGGAGTACAGGCAGGGATGGATCCTAGGGAGGGGGCGAAGGAGCGATCTCTCCCCCATCCCTCCAGGAATCTGACTTGGCTTTGTAAAATACATAAAGGAGAGAGTTAAATATTTTTTTCATTTGATTTATAATATCTAGAACCCTGTTCCTAGTTAACTTTGCCGGGATTTGCAATACTTGTCACGACTTATCCTTCCCATTGCACTTCGTCCCGTATGGTAAAATATTTTTATACACTACGCAATGTTGTTCTACACAGAAGTGCATTTCAAACGAACTATGTAAATGCAAGTACAACACTAAAAACAAAATACATACTTCCGCTGCCATAAACGTATTTTATTTCTATTATTAATAAAACGAGTGATTCCTCAGAAGACGAGACTGTCACTTGCTGGATCCGCCCCTGAGTACAAGTACCTTTTGAAACTAAATAAGACCTTTAATATATACAAAGTATTAAGCTAATTTTCCAAAGATTTCAAAAATGCATTTGGACATAAAATGATTATGAGTTAATTTTTTACCTACGGAGTATCCAAGAAAACACTTGATAGCTCGTTAAATGCGCCTTAGAATCTAGGCACAAATTCAGAAAAGAAAGTTAAATTGGCGTTTACTTATGTTTTATTTAAAGTTGTTTAGAATAAATTGTTGTTTTATTTGAAGTGTAGTAATTAGCTCAATCGCTAAGAAATACGGCCGACAGAAGCTCATCGAACGTGTTGCTCTTGGCCTTTTAGGAAGTTGTTAACGCTATCTCACTCGCATGACTGATAAAAGTTGGTTACTGTTTGAATGTTATCACACTCCGTAACTCAAATCGATCCACCCACTTAACAACCCGTAACAGTCGCGTTATTTAAGGGGAGGCAAATTCACGACCTTAGAATTAAGTAGTAAATATGTCTTAAACATACGAACGTATTTATCAAAAACCAGTCTTATCTCTTGGTAATAAACTACATACACGCTGGTACTCATTGATGATGGATATTAGTAGACGCTCAAGTACTATTTCGAGAGTTCCGTGAAGTACGAGTATGCTGGAGGTCATTAGTTCGGAGATTAGAATTGCTTTTTGATATATTACTAATTATTTCAATACGATAAAAATCGAATGAACATACAATTGAAATATCAAATTAAATATATTTAATAATTTAAAATAGTTTTAAGGGCGAAACTAATATCATCGAACTCAACTCATATTTTTCTCCCCTAATCCTCGCAGATATTCCAGTCCGTATCTGGAAGTGTTTTTCTTTGTTCATGGAGGTTCTGAATATGATATTACACATTATTTAATCCTCGTCTGTCGTCTCCACCAACCCTTAACACACCAGCGCCCCTAAGTTACCGGACGCCGGTGGACCAGTGACGACTGAAGAACGAAGAAGAGCATCAGAGAACATATTACTTCACCTGTNGGGGGGGGGGGTAATCTCCCCCTTTTTTAAAGAATGATAACCTCCCCCTTTTTTAAAGAAAGATTAAAAAATCATTTTAACCGTCTAAAACTAGAAATTATAAAAAATTACACCATCCATGATGTGGTAAACATCAATTGTATTTCCTTTGATTTATTTCATTATTTAAATCATACTTAGTGGAAATATGCAGAAAATATCACGATAATGAACATTATCAATATTTCCCCCCCTCCCCCATCCACACACACACACATACTTTTCGTACCCAATCGCCGATACTGAATCTGTGTATAATAATCAGGAAGAGCACAAGGGTGCAGGCCTGACATCAAGTGAAAACACAATAGGTCAATCCTCATGCTAATATTATGGGTTAAAATTATCCTTTAGTTCTTACTTGTATGTTAAAATTATTACATTTCACTTTTTATATTCCTAATTTTAGTCGACGGTAGAAATAGTGAGAGTAATGTCAAGAACTACTACAAAATCTAGATTAGGGATGAATACCTCGTAGTTGGCGTAATTTAATCCTTTGAGGGTCTAACTATTCGTGGTTAATATAAAAGGGTCCAACAACAAGTTTCTTTTGCTTTCGGATAAACATGAGGTATAGTTCTTCAATGGTATAAAATTAATTAAATATAAGCAGAACTCAAAAACCAATTTATTACTTTCTAATTATCCAGAGAGGAAAGTGTTGTAATCGGTCGAAAAAATATTTCGAGATCTCTTCAGATCTTTTCGAATTGGATCCAGGAGAGTCTATTTTCAAATTTTGGTAATAATGTCCAATATAGTGTGCATATATATGTTAAGAATTTCTTTTCCCTCGATTACTCACGAACAAATTAATGCATCGAAACCAAACTTGAGATTTGACTTTTAATAGTATTATAACTCGCTGCTAACTTTTTATCTTATCTAGGAATTTTTGCTGAATTTTTTGAATCCGCCTCTGCCTTAGGGCCCTTGATCGGAATTGATGGGATGGTCCCTTGCTTGCTTCCGGAGAGTAAATTAGTTTTTTTTCCCTCCACGTGGTCATACGCAGTTTGTACTGTTTTTTGACAATAAATTTATTTATTTATTTATTTATTATTTAATGCACTGGGAATAGAAACCTAATTCTGGACAGCTCATACCGACTCCATTCACAAACTGCCCTCCACTTCGGGTTTCTTAAAATTAAATATTTTGAAAATATGAATATAAGCATTTTGAATGTTCGGTTCATTCTGCGTAGATTGCTAAACCGCATTTCCATACGTCATACCGTTTTCGAGATAGAGCGAAATTGTGTTACGGAAATATGTGTTATCTTGCAGGGACCTATTTTAAATCATCGCATAAGGCATTTGCAAAGATTTTAAGGTGAAAAATAATTTATACAGTCTGATCTTGGAAGAACAGATATGATAATAAGGAGCGTTCTGTATAAGCTTGCGAGAATAAATTTATTTTAACCGATTGATCTTTGAATTATGTCCTCGCGTTTATATTTGTATATTATGATTTCTAATGTGTCTTTGTCGGTTTTCTTTTATTTTTATTCTAATGTAGGTTGCTTCGTGCTTAGATCTTTTCGTTATGAGTCATAATTAGAAAGTTGAGAGGGGCACATTCCAGATTTTTTTTTAAATATGACTAAAACCACTCTAATACTTAAAATAAAAGTTACGTGTTTTGTTCCATACCTCGTTTTAATTATCGTTGTTTGTCCTTCATGAATGTTGATGTTTAAGAAAACCTTTACTGTTCTCAGCAAGAAACTCCGGCTGCCGCGCTTGGGCCACGCGCTTTCCTTCGAAGACTACGCTCTGCTCGCGCGTCACAAGAAACGCAAAGAACGCGCGCAGGCGCAAGCGGCAGCGGCGGCGGCGCAAGCGCAGTCGGTGACCAGTGACCGCACCACTCCCACCACCCCTGCGTCACCACCACCCCCGCCACCCGGCGTCACCTCTTCAGCGGCACCGGCCCCCGCGCGCTCAGCTTCCTCAGGAGACAGCGACGGCCGCCGCGGGATGTTGGCGCCACATGAGCTCAAGGCGACTGGACCAGATCCTTATGAGAAGCTACTCTATCGCACAGGTACGAATGGAGGACAATTGCTTCGTAAATCATTTGAACAGAACTCATATTTTCTTAAATCTATAACAAACTCTTGTCAATGTAAGTACTTTTTGCAATTCTCGTAAATAGTCTTAAAATGTATAGGCTCTGNAAAAAAAAACAGACATCACATGTAGACAATTTGAGACAATTACTAGTGTCATCGAAGAATATGAAGACCGAATCTGAGTTCACACCGGGGGTCCAGCATATATCTTGTGGTTCGTAACGTACATCTTAAGAGTCGCATTTCAAATAATGTAAAATGGCTTTTTCCATGAATCTTTGCTTTGAGTAAGTACGGTCTCTCGTAACTAGCGTTCGGGCTTGGCTATAATTTTTTCTACTCGGTTCCTAGTGCTCTAACTTCATTATGATGTTAAAAAAGTATGTAGCCTTAAATTCAAATTAGAAATACATACATTTGCATATTTTGGGCATAAGAACACATATATGTGTGTGTGTATGTATGTGCACTAGATGATCCAATAGATGAAAAAAACAGACAAAAATGGATGCAGTTCTACGTCTTAATTAATTAACTATGATTACGAACATCGCTCTGATCCTGAAAGGGGAGAGATGTGCCGAGAATTTAGATTATCTTACATTACCTGATGTCGTTCCTTTTCAATTTGTATTGATCGTGTCTTGTGACGTTAAATGATCGTCCTCTAAATTAAAAATTACTTCTCATTGTAGGCAAGTTCAGTAAAGAAATTTTGGAGAAAATGTTCTATTGACCGAGGAAATGTATTAGGTAAGAATAGGGAAAAATATAATATGCTTCTTAATAAAATACATCAACTTATATATATATTAAAGTTAGTTTTATAATATAATTCAATACAATATTGAATATTGTAATTTTATAACTAGCTAATTTTTCTCGTCGTTCACTGGGTATTTTAGATTTTTTCCCAAAATCATGTTTGATTCTTTATTTCTGCACTTTTTAACCGACTTCTGGTTATTGATAATTTTCAAAATTAAAAGCAATGCACGAATGATAAAACAGACGAAAAGACTACAATACCAAAATTGTATTCGAATATGTACATAATTTTCTATGATTGCAAAATACACTGTACAGAGAACGCTCAATAAACATAGTGCATAGCTAAGACCTCTAAATTATTTGGTTTTCAATTCATTTCTAGACTGTGAGAATGAAAACCATGTTCGTCATATACTTTTTACTTTTTCATAAACGTAGTATATAGAAAGTGTTGTAATCGAGAAAAGAATTCGAAAGCGCGATTTCGACGGAAATATCCGTTTTGGCGATCCCTGATTCTGAAAAAGTGGTTTTTGGCATAAAGTCAGTACGTCTGTTCGTTCGTCCGTCCGTTTGTGCGCAACGATTCTGAGTAAATAGATGAATCAATTTAATTAGCATTTCGTATTTACGGTAGAATTTACTTGTTGTCGATGCACGTGCTCTAATTTTTTTTTTACTTTGAAACAAAGGATACTTCACATGAAGGTCCAGGTACTCTTTTGAATGTTTCTCAAAAAAGGCTCCAACGATTTTGCTTAAATTTTCTGTACATAAACTTCGTTACTTTATTTTACAATTAGCATGCATTACATCCGCATTAGCGGTATTTCGCTTGAAAGTCTGGTATAGTCGCAGTAAAATAATTTCTGTCTGCTACATTTACACATAAGTTTACTATTTCTTGAAGCTTGAATAATATTTAGGAGTGTAAATGGACAAGCAGACGCAGAATACAGTTTTAGTAAACTGAAATGAAGGATATTATAATGATAAAATACATAGGAGGACAGCAAACGCTCTGCAGATACGAATACAATACAATACATCAATTTCTGTCTACAACAAAAGTACATAATCGTAACACTTTTACGATATTTATAAGACTGATATGTTTTGAAAAAATATTTTGAATATTTATTTTACTTTCAAAATTTGAAATAAAAGAGAGTAATATGTTGGATTATTGGCTTTAATCACGACTAAAATGTGAGTTATATATCGTTACTTTGATCATATAAGTTCATCCAGCGACTCTGAGCATGAATAGTACACAGGAAGACGATCAAAATATAGAGGATCACGCCATAAAAATTGCCTTTCACTATAAAAAATTTTCTCACCCTATGCTACAGACGGAGAAACGTATGTGGGTCATTCCATGTCAAGTGGCCTAGTTTTGAAAATCATCCCCACTCGACCATCTTCAATTTTGCTGAAATTTTGTGTAGCTGTAAATATGTGTTTTAAAGGACGTTCTGTGAAGTTTTAGCTCCTGATCTCAGATATTAGAGGCAGCACAGCCTTCTCTATGGAGGTCCTACTGACAACGTCTCTTCGGCTGCGAAGATTCTGCTCTCTCGTAGCTCATCCAGATTAGCTATGATGCTGAAATTTGACATAATAAATCAACTTTTTCTAGTGAACATGAAAAATTTAGAATTAATGCACATAAAACATCATACGGTCTACAATTTAACCTCAAAGTGGCTCCGAAATCACGATGTTTGTGCCATACTTTGACAACCTATAACTATAGAACTATAAACACTAGTAACTTGTTCTTTTACCTCAAGACTAATCAGCATTAAGACATTGCACTGCTAAAGTATCAAATTAATAACTTGCATATTTGAGAAAATATTTGACCACAAACTTGATGTAAAACATCAGAAAGCCAAATATGACCTATTTTTAAAGTCAATTATCTCGAAAAGGAAATTATTTAATTTAGTTCATTTTTATATCAATTGAAAGAGCATATTTTTCTCTACTAGAATCATCTTGTTTTGTTTTGGTGTTATTTTTAGTTATAGCAGTAGAAATGCTATGAACAGCCACTTTTTATCCCGTGCGATGGAAATTAATTTCATATACATAATCCTTGCGTTGTCCCATGGTGGCTCTGCCACTACCAGTTCTTAATAAGAATTGCAATTATAATTCTGTTGAAGATTATGTGCAATGGCTTTTGCACCACTCGTTTATTTTTCCTCACATTGTCATTTTACGTAGATTATACATTCAGTGGATCTCTATATTGATTAACCGCCTTGTATAGAAATCTCAGTCCGACCCACGCATCACACTAGTGGACGCAGAAGTAAGATAGAAAGTTTTTATTACTTCGCTCGAGAGTTTCAAAAACATTAAAATACTTTGGCTCAGCACATGCATCAATTCTTAAGAAGTTGTACTCTTAACATTTCTAAGTATCAATTTTTGAACCTAAAAGGCTGAAATTGATACTTAGAAATGAGAGAGTCTCAGAAACGCTGGAATTTTTATATTACTTATGAATCATTCAGCAAAATTCGATCCTACCATGAAAGGTCAACTTTTGTATGAGCAGCAAAATACAGAATCAACTTCGCACTTAAATTCAAAATGAGTTATCCAGCATTTAGCATCTACACTTTGAGAAAAATATGTAGAAAAAATTGTCTTCGTGAATGAGTGCAGTACCTTGGTAATTATTCAAACCTATCACAAGTATTGCGAGTGTACACAATATTATAACAACAGTAGATGGGTATATTACTTCGAAGACATATAGTTCATAGTGTATTGAGAATGCATTAATGTATATCTTTATATCAGGAGTAGACTTGTTGCATTTTGTAGTGCACAAACTTACATTCGTTAACCGTGATAAGTACACATATAGTTTACACAGAGCTCACGCTGCTTGTCGCGAGGTAGGTGTGACACTTTTCAGTGCAGTTCAACTCTTAGAAGAAAACTTATTTCGCTGTGTTAGTGAGACCAGAGTCAGAAACTCGTAGGAGAGCCGGAGTAAAAGCTGTTAATTTTATAGATGTTTACTAGAACACTTGTAACTTCCCCCGCAGGGGACTCAGTTTCAGCTGAGTATGGGCTTGGCGAACCCACGGCCCCGAGCTGGGGTCTGGTACTGCGCCATCAGTCCTCGGACACCGTAAACTTTGGGCATGCTTCAACGACCACCATTGGCGCGATGGTGGAAAGTTGCGTGTTACAAAGGGCGGAGATCTTGTCGGGTAGCGAGGAAGGATTAAACCTCTATAAAAAACCCTCAACCTCAAGGTATGTTACGCGCCGATGTGGTGAATGGGTATTGAGGATAAACACTCGCTGGCGGACAACCTCTGGGGCAACTGTCACACCTCAGTTGAATAAGGTTTAGAGGCGTGATGCGGGGGCTCCACGTCACCGGACATTTATTACCTCCGAACTCGTGGGACAAGATGACAGATGTTTCGCTTTTCCCGCCTTGCGGAATGGATGTGCCGCAAGGTGAGTATTCCACCCAAACGATTTCGAAGAGACCGAGGGTTCACAGCCCTCCCGCTTCAGAAACAACAGCAAAGAAACAGAACATTACGCATGCGAATGTTTTTATTATAATGAAAAAAAAAAGGAAGGAACCTTTGAAAAAGGTTCACCCTTTTATATTTTTAAAGCACTGGAAGGTATCTGTGGAAAACTGAAAAGTATAAAACGACTAAGAAATGGTTCAATGTTGTTGGAAACTAACACCAACAAACAGGCATTGACCCTCTTAAGTTGTGAAAACCTGGGAGAGTTCTCTGTCAAATGCGAACTCCATGCTGCACTTAATCGTGGAAAAGGAGTCGTATCTTGCAGAGACATCATGGACATGTCAACAGAAAAGCTTGTTGTAGAATGGGAGGCTGACCACAGAGTTGAGGCCAGTCAAATCATGAGGAAGGTTAATGGTGTTTTGCAGAAGACCAGTTCCTTCATCGTGACATTTGACTGTCCTAAGCTACCCAAAGATCTCAAGGTTGGATGACTTTTCCTGCCGGTACGTCCCTTTATTCCAAATTCTCTGCGCAGTTTCAAGTGTCAGAGGTTTGGACATCTGTAAGGGCCGGGATACGTGCGGGAAGTGCGGAAAGGAGGCACACGAACCCGGCATCTCATGCCCGGGGACTGCAAAGTGCAATAATTGCACAGGCAGCCACCCGGTGTGGAGCAGGGAGTGTGTCGCCTTTCTGGAAGAAAAGAAAGTTCAGGAGATCAAGACTACGGAGAAGATCTCGTACGATGAAGCGCCGAAGAAATACAGGTATTTTACACCCTGTATTTTCTACCAGTTAGTCCACCGCAGCCAAGAGTCCTGTAATAAAGAAGAGCGAATCAGTCCAGGCAGATTTCTCTGACGTGTCTACGACAATGTCGTGCACATGCCAGTGCAAATGCGGCAATAAAAATATCCAAGCTAATCCCACCAAGACAAAAATTCCCTCCACACTCCGTCCATCTAATTCACTTTCAAAGACCAGTAGTTTGCCACGTACCTCAGCAAGTACTAAAGAGACAAAAACAAATCAAGGTTCAAAAGCTAAACCCCTGAACCTTGTTAACTTTATAAAAACAAACTCAACAACATCGAAGAAGTCTCAGAGACGAAAAAAAAAAACATCTCATTTCTTCCTTCCTCGGAGTCGGATTGTGCATTGCCAGACGGTGACGCGGAAATTCACATTCACGAGCCTGACCCCGGAGGTTCCAAAAAGTAATGGCTTCCATACTTCAGTGGAACCTTAATGGCTATAGAACACAACGTGAAGAGTTACAACTCTTAGTGCGTCGTAAACCGATCTGTATTTGCCTGCAAGAGACACACCTTTTACCAGAACACTCACCCTCTCTGCGAGGATCCAGCAGCTTTAGATATGACGACACCACGGGAGATCGAGCAAGAGGTGGAGTTGCCGTGTTTGTTACAAACACAATCCTCTGCTCACTTGTTCTCCTACAAACACAAATCCAGTCTATAGAGGTCAAAATTCAGAGCGTACCAGCTATGCCCGCGTGTTCTATATATCTTTCTCCGACACGAGATTTCTCGGAGGCTTCCCTCGTGGATTTAATTTACCAGCTCCCTCGACCATTCCTCATCCTTGGAGATTTCAACGCCCACAGTGTACTGTGGGGTTCGTCAAGCGATTGCCCCAGGGACCGACTGTTGAATTCTCTCTTGGAGCGAGAAGATTTATGCCTAATGAACACCGGGGAGATGACCCACTTTGCATTTGCCACGGGGTCATAGACCTGTCATGGACTGCTATAGACCTGTCAATTTGCTCTCCTGAAGTTGCTGATATCTTTCAATGGAAGGTAGAAGATGATCTGCATGGTAGCGACCATCATCCTAAATGGTTGTCCTTGCAGGAACGTGCGACTGTTCCCGAATGCAAGCCACAGAAATGTATTATCAGAAAGGCTAATTGGACACTGAACCGTTCTCTGTCTGTCTTCAGAGAAACGGTTAGTGTCCAAGAGAGGGTCGACCATCTAACCCAGGTGATTCATCAAGCCGCTGAAGAATCCATTAAAAACATACATGTTTTCGCAAAGATCTCATGTCCACTGGTGGAACGACGCATGTCAATCCGCCATTCGGGCAAGGCGAAGAGCATTGCGGAAATTTAAGTCTAGTCCATCTCCGGAAAATCTCTGGAGAGAAATATCAACCGACGTCTCGTCTGGTATCTTGAACGCCATAACTTGCTGAGTCGATCTCAGTGTGGTTTCAGGAAATTCCATTCCACTCTGGACAACTTCTCCTGGAAACAGCAATTCAAGATTCTTTCGTCCGAAGACATGTCGTCGGAATATTCTTTGACATCGCGAAGACTTATGATACTACATGACGTCATGGCATCTTAAAACAACTCAATTCCTTGGGGTTTAGAGGACGTTTTCCTCTGATGCTACAGTCTTTTTAGGATCAGCATTTCTTCCGCTACAGAATTGGAACAGACACCTCGGATCTGTTTCTTCCAGAGAACGGTGTTCCTCAGGGCTCAGTCCTGAGTGTAACCTTATTTACAGTGGCCATAAACAGCATAACATCTGCTGTACAGAATCCTGTCCTACACTCTATTTTTGTCGACGACTTTTCTATATTTTGTTCATCACAGTGTCACAGGTGCGGAGCGACAAATCCAACTCATCCTCAATAGATTATACCATTGGTTGAAGACGACTGGGTTTCGTTTCTCTCCTGAGAAAATAGGCTGTGTTCTTTTCAGTAGGAGACCAAGCCTACTGGCAGAACCTCACCTTGCCCTGGCGAACAACGTTCTAAAATTACATCCTTCTGTCAAATTCTTGGGTTTAATCTTTTATCAGAGGCTGAATTGGAATGAACATCTAACAGACCTAAGAGCGAGAACATTAAAGTCTTTGAATTTATTGAAGAGCCTGAGAAGCAGGGAATGGGGCGCTGATCGCTTCTCCTTGCACCAGTTTTATCAAACATTCTTAAGATCTCGGCTCGATTATGGCTGCGTTGTATATAGCTCTGCTCGTGCAAGCTATTTAAAGAAGTTGGATAGTGTCCACCACGCAGGAATCCAACTAGTTGCGGGAGCCTACCGTACTAGTCCCATTCCGAGTTTGTATGCCGAGAGTGGTAAACCATTTCTTTACCTTCGTCGGCAACTCCTCATGCTACGACACTTTTGCCACGTGCTAACTTTACCAAACAATCTGGTGCACAACGCGGTGTTTCATCCTTCCTCTTCTTCCATCCGTTCCTACAACAACAGACTGAGAGCAACCAAACCTTTTGGATATCGCTGTAAACAAATTACGGAAACCATGAATATACGCACACCGAATGTCATAAATCAAGGTTTCAGTATAATTCCTCCTTGGGCTTTGCACAAGCCGAATATTAATTTCAATCTTTTGCATCATGACACGAAGAACACTTCAGCGCCCATGTTGAGGGTATAATTTCACCTAATCCTCGACAAAAACCGGGTCCATATCTCTGTGTTTACCGACGGATCGAAGCAGGCTGATGGTGTCGGCTGCTCCGTGGTGTTTCCCCGTGAGACACGTGGCTACCGTCTAGGCGACCTTTGCAGCGTTTACACCGTTGAGTGCTACGCCATATTGAGAGCTTTGCGATCAACAAAGGGCTGCCGCGGATCACATTTTCTGATTTGTTCTGATTCCCTAAGTGCCCTTCAAGCAATCCAGAATATGTATCCAGCTGATAAGCTAATCCAGAATATCCTGGATGTGCTTTTCTCGCTCCAAAGTGATGGAAAGAACATAGTGTTTTGCTGGATTTCCGGACACGAATCAGAGGAAATGAGGAAGCAGACGTTTCCGCAAAGATGGCATGCCTCAAGAACCGCGTGGATTTCTTCACGATTCCAAAACGAGATCTCCTAAATTCCATCAAGATGAGGATTCTGAGTGAATGGAACAATGAGTGGTTAGCTGTTGAAAGGAATAAGCTCCGACTTATCAAATCCTCTGTTAAGTTCCTGTAGGTCAGCCAGGCGCGAGGTCTTGCTGACCCACCTGCGCATAGAACATTGTCCTCTCACTCATCGGTATCTCTTATTACTTGATGAACCCGTTTGTGAGGAGTGTATCTCTTCTCTGGCAGTGCGTCACGTACTATTGCAGAAGATACTCGAGTATACGGAGACAAATTGGTCTGGCTGCAGATTTACCAACAATTCTCGGAAATGAAATGGTTAATATAAATAAACTATTGAATTTTATGAGTAGATCGGGGCTCCTCCCACAAGATCTCGGGAGGGTTTAAATTTGCATATTCTTTTTCTCTTTCCTGTCTTCTTTCCTTTCATCCTTCGTTTCTGTAATTAGAAAATATAATTTTTTTTAAAATATGATATAATGTATTGAGCAACAGTTTTTTTTCTTTTCTTTCGTCCTTACATTTAGATAATTGTTGAATTCAGGATATTTGTTGAATTTTTTAGTGGGTATGGTCGAGATATTCGGCGAGTCCCACACACAGGGAAGAGTCATTACGGCTCTTCTCTATGGTGCGAAACTGCATTTTTCTCCATTTGCATGGGGTCTAATGACCTTGCTGTTGACGAGCCCTTTAAAACCCCACAAAAAATGGAACTTCAAATCCATATATTTAGGCTTCTACTACGGAATTCTTCATTTGGCCCTTCTATTATTAAATTATATCTTCACAGTACCATTAGTGCCTTCATTTTATTTTATTTTTTTCATCATCATTCGTAATGAATAAGCCACAAAATGTTGGTTTTCGTGTTTCAAAACTAAAAAATTCCCTGTAAAATCTCACAACTTGCCTCTTTGCGTAAGATAGTGAGTGAAAACTTTTTCCCCCAGGTGCTGAGAACCTGAGCTAAGTGATTGCTCAACTACACTACCTAATCACCAAGATTATCAATGGGGATTTGAAAAAGAAAATGTGTCCAAAAACACAAAATCCATGCGAGCGAAGTAATTTTTTTCTTTCGTATTTTTAGCAATTATTTTCTTTAGGGTCTAAAAGAACGTAATTGGTGAAAGGTAGATGAAACACATAAGTGGTGAAATACTTTAACAATTAAGTTTCATACTACCATTTCCCCAACTCACATAAGCGTAAGACCAGATTTGTGTCTACGTGTTCTCTCTTCCCTGCGATATTTTCACTAATATTTCTTGCACTTCAGAGGCACCAAGCAGCGGAAGTGCGAGTGATTTAGATGGCTATGGACCAAGCACGAGTCTTGATTCCGATCAAGACGGCAAAAAGTACTGGGTGAGATCAGGTAAGGAATTTTTACCTAATACGTTTTTTAAATTTACAATGTATATTTAATAATGTATTCCCTCAAGCAGCTCAGAAGCTTAAAAAGTGGCTGGACGATACCGTTACAAAGAAAAGGGAAAACTCATGGGTACCTCAAAAAATAAGCATGAAAAATAAGCTCTCCGAAATGTGAACAAAAGACGATAAAAGGGTCGATTGATTGCAATGAATCCTTACCTTGGTTCTTCCATTCACTCTGAAATGGGACACCACAATTATTCTAATCAATGCAAATCGCGTGTATTACTTATCTCCAACACCGGATCGGTTTCGTACAGTACGTTTTTAGTGTTTATCCGAGCGTGCTTTCACCAGGAAGAATGATGTATGATTTATTTTAAATGAGCATCTAAGAAACTTTTTTCAATGATTTAGACTTGAAAATATGGTTTTGAAAGTCTCCGAATCCGATGTTCAAAACGACCTTCGACCGGTGGCAACAGTCATTAGACTTTATCAGCTTCAATAACAATTGTTAATATTCTATAAAAAGAGTTAAAAGAATCTTCAGAAAAAAATCTGGGGTAGAATGGGGTAGATTGCACATGTGTACAATGTTTTACATAATATTACATAATGCCTCTCTTTTTGGAAGACTAAAATACGTTTTGTCTCGATTTATGGTCTACAAGGCCAAAATAACATTATCAAATTCCCTCTACACTATTACACAATACACAAGATGTCTCGTGATGTCGGACTGGATGAATACATGGCCACTTTCGTGTTCCTTTTATGGACTCCAGTTCCTTGTGCCTCGCTAATGTTCGTTCTCTATTTTCCCCATGCCATTAACTTCCATTGTCTGTCTCGTTTCGAAATAACAAACTTCGTACTAATTTGTTATTTCGTCCTTTGCAACATTTACTGTTATTATTTGTTAATTGTATTAATGTGCTTAGCATGTCCTCTGACTGATCACAATGTAACTTATTTTCTATTATCTATGCAACGACGATGCCTTCTCTGGCTTACTACTTTGCTGAAGTGACTGTTGACGGCTCATTAACTCCTAAAACGCTAATTACTGGACCTGTTCGAGTCCCTTACTTGTCTGTTCGAACTTTTTCACTGCACGAGTTCCCAATTGTCCTTTTCAATCACACGATTCTCTCCTGCACACAAGACAACTTCATGTACGCGATTGTGTTCATGGGCTAATTAGCTGCTATTAATGTTCGCACTTTTTACGCTCTGATCTATGCATTAATTGCATCGAATATCAGTAGTGATTGTTTCCTGATTCTTTTCGGAAAGCCTCACTTCTGCTATCACAACTAATGAACAAATCCCAAAATTCAACAATTCAAAATGTTTGATTTAATCTAAACTGATTCGTTTTTCTTACTATCACCGCGCTGCTCTCACTACGAACTTGCTTTCACCACAAATTTCTGCGTGCGATCACTAACGCGTCTTTCCACCAAAAATTTTCAGTCTGTTTATCAAAAAGAAAACTCTCAAAATTTTTCACTGTCTCATCAAAAAAAATA
>NNCF01128561.1:255871-281925 GCA_002313205.1 Laupala kohalensis | reverse complement strand
CCCCCTCTTAATTTTAATTGGAAGTTTCCGAAAATATGTTAGTTGCTTTTTCATGTTGCCAATCACACGATTTAGCTCCTCCCACCGTGGTTTTCTTATTGATTGTTCCCACTCTCTCTACTTCCAAGACTTCTACATCTAGACGAAGGTCTGTCAGCCATTTTGTTATTTGTACTCTGCACATCTGCTCTGAGCTGCATGCTTCTAAGATCCCATCTTTTATGGTTTTATGGCTAGGCGGCGCGGTACCCTCTTCATTTGACATCATCCAGTTTTGCTACAACTCGTACCGTCCGTCGGCCCTCCTTTTGAACCCAAATTTTTTTATTACTTCCTTTTGAAATTCGCCATTTTGTGTTTTTGCTGAACCCATTGCCCCAAAATTTCACATTTCAATATCTTTTCTTCCCTTGGCGATCCATGTCTCAAGAGACATGTACCGTGAGGCTTCTGGTCGCTTGTCACAAACGTACACCCACGTTGCTTTGGGAAATAATATTCCCTGACATCCGCTCTTTTTCGGTGCTCTCTATTGTACTGAATTTCGATGCTCGTTTTTCTAAAGATTCAAGTTCAAACATGTGTTCTCGTCGCCACTCCTTTGATTTTTTCAAATAATAGATTTTATAACATTTTTGTACTCCAAAACTTTCTACAGAGCCTGTGATGTCGCACCGCCACTACGCTTCAGACCACCCAGGTCCCTTTCTGCTAGCTCCCATGTTGACCCATGCTTTTATATTAAATATTTTGAGAACGTGATATTGAATTATCCATTAATTCAATCCACGGTCTCAATATATTATACGTGTATTAAAGTAGCAGAAATCTGAAAAAAAAATAAAATTTTTTAAAAAGAGCTCAATGAAACCCTTCTCTAAAACAATTGAGAAAATTATTTTCGTTGCGTCCCGAAATTCTGTGGTCTTGTAATAAAAAAGAACTTCCAGATATCAGGAACTCCTTTTTATGGGCACTTTTCCATAGTTAATTTTTGGTTGTATCTTACACAATGCAAATATCTCCATTCAAAAAATGTCAGACTCAGTCCATAAGACATGTATCAAATCTACTTAAAACATTTTTCAGTGAACGGTAACTTGAATGTTGTGAACAAAAGAACTTCGAACACAGGGAAAATGTTCTCTTCCTGGCATCTGGAGAAAATCGTACTGATACTTTGTACATGTTGGCGATGACAGTTCAATAAAGCACCCCAAGTTTTAAACATTTTGTTGCATTTCAAACGTGGATTATTATGTTGTCAAAGTCGTGTCGTGGGAACTTCGCAAAAGTCAATTGTACAACTGATTGACCACTATGTAATCGTCCATAAAGTGCAGTATGCAAAATTTTATAACTTTCAACCCTTCGCCGCCTTACAACGCGCTCGTGACGCAAACATTACCTCCCTTTACAGATTACGTTGAGCTCTAAGGTACGCCTCCAACTTCGTTTAAAAATATAATTCAATGTATTCATCGTGGTACATTTATTATTACACACTGCAACAGCCTACCTCACTGGATAACACTCCTTAAAAAAAATACTATTGTTGGCTAAGGGCTACCACAAAAAACGCGCAAATTGCCGTTCTGGTTAACGGGCTAACATTTACAATGATGTACCGACTAATCTAGACCGTTTCAGTCATTTCCCCAAATTTGATGAAGATCCATCAAATAGATTAGTTTTATTTATAGGACAAAGCAAAAACATCCAAACATTTATCTTTAGACTAGAAAAAATAATCTTGATTTTATTGAATCACACGATTATTTAATTCTGTTTTGATAATTTATTTATCATTATCAAACAAACAATTAATTGCCAAAATACCAGTAACTGTGAATGACCACATGAAGTACAATAAGCAATTACTTCTTGGTTCTTTTCTTTTTAATATATTTAGTGAGTGAATGACAAGCTTTGTTTAATATTTTCTTTTTACATAAGTTTTATGAATCTTACCTCTTCTTTTACGAATTATCTGTTAAAATAAAATTGAGAGACCTGGTGCACAAACGGGATAAATTCAAAGTTTTCAAAATTGTTTTTTGGTATTTTCCTCTGTGGTGAACATAGCTGTTTCAATTGGTTAATGAGGAAAGCACAAATGTAACAACAATTCTCAGTTGTCAAATAAGGGAGAATAGAAAACAACATTGGTCAACAGCAACTCTTAACGTTGGTGTAACAATTATTTCAGGACTAAGTGTTTGATGACCATGTTAAATGAATGCATACTTCTTTTGGGTGAAAAAAAGAACAAAGTTGGGACTTGCATAGTTCTTACCACAAATGTATTTGATATTTCATGAGATAGAGGAGGGAATTAAAAAATTTAAAAGAGCCATTTAAAAGAAAAATACTTATCCCGATCAGATTTCAGAACTCATTTCCTTGGCAGAAAATAAAGCTAATTTTGGAGAGTAAAATATCTGCTTACCTATCTGCTATCTGGTAAATTGAATTGTGACAAGGGACAAAGTTATTTTCCTGATAGTTATTACTCTGATGTTGTACTTCACTATGCTTAACTTTTTACCAATTTTTTGATTTGTTAGTAAGAATTAAAAGAAGTAATAATTCGCAGATTTGTATTCACTTACCTTCTAAAAGATTTAATTGAAATGTCCTCCTATGTTATGATCCGAAGTGTAAAACTATCATTTTAAATAGTTTTATGGAAAACTACAACAATTATTAGACCTTTCATGTGATCTAAAAATTTTGACACTTAAAAGTTCAATTTAAAACTTTGTCACTTCTTTTAATTACTAATAGTGGAATTAAATGGTATCTTTTTCAACTTTACTTTACTTTTACCTCACTTATTTACAGCTAAGGAATTACTAGATTCTTGCACCATTGCCCCATAATTAACTATGATAGAGCTTCAAATTAAGTATATTACCCTAATTTGAAACTTTCTAATTATCAAAGTGAAGGTAAAATGAATATTGAAACATTTTTAGAAACACATTATAAATTCAGAAACAAATATACACAATTATTTCTATTGTTATAGGATCTGAAGGTTCAGTACAATCATGGGCATCAAGCCTCAGTTATGAAAGTCAATCAGATGAGAAAACAGCAGAAGCTGTAGAGTTCATGAGGAAATTTGTTAGTGACCTATTCAAAGATAGTACAGCAATTCCACTAGACCAGAAATCAAAATTTGGGCAGCTATCACAGGTAAGTTAAAATGATTTATCTTACTGTGAGTAAGTTGTTCTCTTAAAGTCTAATAAATAGTTCTTTCTGTGTTATTCATAGCATGAAGCAGGCAGGTTGTGGTTTGCTCGATTTGTAAATGCGCAGAGGGTTTATCACAAGAAAGTGGATGAATCAACATTCTACAGCCTTGTCCAATATTTTGCTATAGTCCTCTTTGAATGTGCTGATGCGGATGACTTTTCACCAGCAAAATCTCTTATGAACATGTGCTTTACATTTTACCATGAAGGTAAGATACAACTTGCATCTGTTGTACAAACCGGAAACTCTGTTTATTCTCAAACTAATTTATTTCCTTAATTCAACACAAAAAAGTCTTAAAAAAACTGAAAATGAGCCCAATAAGTTCATAAAAAATTGAGTAAAAACCTCTTAATTGGTAACCAAACATTACAAATTGAATTTTACTACAAACTAGTACTTGGGTCATATGTGATACTACGTAATGGAGAATGAATGTGTTAAGAAGTTTTACTAGTATGATGAACTAAAAATCAAACACACATTTTTCTACATACATAACTAGGAAATTGTAGAGTATTTTCCTAAAATAAGTAAAATTTTCATTTGAGATAACTTTTTCTCTTCAGTTGACGTTCCAGGCTGTGAGCCATACAAAGAGTACCTGTATACTTATCTTAGGGAGCAGACTATTTGGCATAGCCTTCGCTTTTGGAATGCTGCATTTTTTGATGCTCTACAGTGTGAAAGGGTGCATCGCCCAGTGGTTACGAGGGATGACATCCAGAGCAATAGCCTTGAAGCCATAACTGATGAAAAGCAGTACCAAGAAAATATTACTTTTGGGCAATTAGGGTAAGAATATTTAAAAACTATTACACTAATATAAATAGCCATAATAAATTCATAATTTTTTCCTTCCTCTCAAAGTCTTCAATTATAATATATGTCTTAGGAAACAAGTTTAGAGGATTGTTTCTCTTATCTTCAGCTGGACTTGACTACATGCATGTCTGTCATAATTAACAAAGTATCTCTAGTGGACATTTTGGGTTATGACAATGGCTAACTGAATATGATTCCATTAGCAAATAAGTTCAATTATATATCTCATTAATCTAGTACAAGTTAATAGTTTCACATTAAATTATTTTTATTTATTAAATTGAATTGTCAATCATAATTATAACTTAAGAGTTAAATTGCATTTATGTCTAATAAACTTGGGAAAATTATATAATATATCTATAGCAGTTATACATAAATCCTTGCGAATAGTGGCTAATTTACTTAATTATCTCAAATCTGCGCAACTGAGCTACTCTCAAATGCAAAATAGATGTGATTTCGTGATTTGGTAATACTGTCCATACCATTAATGGTTATTTTTCTACTACTGAGCTCAAAGAGAGAATTCAACACTTCTTCAGCTTACATGTTTGTATCTAGAGAGATGAAGCCAGAAAATTTTTGTGTCAAGAGATCTTGACTTTCGCATCCAACAATCAAGTTATCTTTCGTTTGTTATCCGTAATATCCTTATTTTCTAATATTAAAAAAAGTAGGAAAACAATTCTGCTCAGAAACGAGATGTTGGATTGTCTTTTCAGTATCTCCATTTTGAACAAACCTTCAAAATCTTTTCTGTCATTCTGAAGAAATATGTAGAAATATACAAATATACATCATTTATACATACACAGTTTTAATGCACAATTAATCAATCAAAAATGACCTGAATGCAAAATAAACATAGTATATTAACACAGAGATTTTAGCATGAGAAGAAAGATTGCAGGAAACTAACTGTGCCATATTTTTTGCAAGTTAAAATGTATGTTTTTAACAATGTTTCAAAGCACAAAAATGAAATTTGTTCTAATTGGTTCTTAAATCTTACTCTTATTATGCAAGCAATAATAGTAAGTTAAATCGGTTATCTCATAAACTTATGGTGGGATTTTGCAGAGACTTAATACATGGATGATTTTTAATATCAAGAATCGAATGACAGAAATGTCAATCTTGTGAAAATTCATTTTACAAAATTATTAAACGAGCAATGATTGTAAGTTCAAATCGACTCTCGTCTGTAAAATAAACACAGTTCCTTCCCTTCTGAGATACATCCACTGGGTGCCCACCTGCAGGTCATGACATTTGACTGTTCTGTCGAATGATTTATGCTGAAGCAATACACGACACTCACTACCCTGAAGTGACACATTTCCCAGTAACGCAGGTTCCGCTCCATGACACCTGGATAGTCATTGGTATCACTATTATGAGAAATAATAAAACAACGGTAAAATAAAAATTCTGTTCATAAAAATTTACTTGAAAATATTTTTTTATTTACTAAAAGTGAGTTCTCTGTCCCCCAGTAAAATAATACTAAAAGTTAAAAAAAACAAATATACAGCAATTTTTGTTTTGTAATATATTTTGAACATAAATTTCATTAAAAAAGCAAATTAAATTACCTTATCAAATTAGTTATGATATGTCTACAAATTTATTTATTAAAAATTTACTTAAAATTATTTTTATAATGAATAAATCTGTAGCTTGGTTGCCTGATATTGATAATCAAAGAAGCAATCTAGATTCTTCAATGAATATAGTAGAAAAACAATTTCTTGGTCAATGTGATTGGTCCATTAGTAACCAAGCAAACATCAAAAAAACACAAATAGAAAGAAATTTCTTTTTATTTTTGCCTCTCAATTTGTAACACAGATCCCTCTACAGATTGATACGAAATAATAATATGTAATTCACATAGGCAAAAGAAGGTGCTGGCAAAAAGGCAATTTTTTTTCTGTCGAATACTACTCAAGATGTGGTTGAAATGAAATTTTCAAAATAGGCTGTAAAAGTAAACCACAAGTACTACAAAATCCTTATATTCTATGGAATTAAAATACATAAAAGTAGGTAAAAAATTCATCTAAGCACAGTAAAAAGCAGAAACTGCTGAAAGAAGACATTATGAGCAGCTTCTTGAATCTTTGAGCCGCTCATGCAGTTTTACCAATGATTTAACAATATTGTAAAATTTACAGTTTCAGTTCTTTGATTAATCAGTTTTCCACCAATTAGACTGATATTTCAAAACAGGGAGATGGTACAAGACATGCTTCAAGAATAATGTGATTCAATAGCCATGTGTAACAGATATCATAAACAGTGATGTTGAATAAAGATGATAGCTGTACATAAATTAAGAGCCTTCAGGATGGATATAAAATTGTCCAAAATGTCAACAAATTTTAATGTTCAGAAATTGATAAAAAAACAACAATAAAAAAAATCATGTATCTTAACAATGAAATTAACAGTTCACTCTGCTTGTACTATAAGAAACAAAGATATCTAATTAAAAGCATTTATGAGAGAAATTCCGTGCACAGTGATCTCATAAGTAGAGAAAATTAAGTAAAAGGAATAATGTCATATTTTTTTAATATAATTATTTCCAAACCTTTACAGGAACTTCATATAGTAACTCAATATACTATTTTGTGAAAATTAATCTAGTTAGCACAATATATAAAAATGTAAAATGAACGTTTTATATTATGGATACTGCTGGAAATTGTCTGCAAATCAAGAGAACAGTGAGATTTGAGAATTGCTGCTGAAACCCTTCAGTCCATTCTTTTGTTTTTCCTGGTATACAAACAAATAA
Source organism: Laupala kohalensis (assembly GCA_002313205.1). NCBI lineage: Eukaryota > Metazoa > Arthropoda > Insecta > Orthoptera > Trigonidiidae > Laupala > Laupala kohalensis. The sequence continues at coordinate 275,030 of NNCF01128561.1, read as the reverse complement.
ATATAATTCTAAATAAACTAATATTTGATTTTCAGGTAGATTAGTGAGTTGGAGAAATGTAGGCCATTTAAGTTTTTAATGGTAAAAAGTCATTTAATTTATTTAACATTTATATGGACATAAAAATAAGATGTTTTTGTTTTTTTCCCAATAAATAAATTTTCAATTGGATATCTTTTTATAATTATTATTCAGCTTTCTGAATTAAAATATGTTTTACCATTTCATGAACCCTTTTCACATCTATGTATGAAAATGCACAACCACTCACTTCTCCTGCAGTAGTAATAACTTCAAATTATGTTTTGCACAGTCATTCAACCATCCCTTTATAATTATTTTGAACCCACACCTCAACACACAGTGCAGAAGAAACCAGTGTTCTAACAAATGAATTTCTCTTGACTTACTTGTATTACTTTCACAATACCTTTCTAACACACTAACTGTAAAAACCTTCTGTATGTTTCAGGACATTTACATACAATATGCATGCTTTTGGATTAAGTAGAGAACTTTGTTCAGAGTTCTTAAGGAAACAATGTATAATAGCAAATCTAAGTGAAGGTATTATTGGTTCTTTTTTAAGATCTGTATTACTGTGAAAACGACAAGACATGTGTAACAATATGTGTATTTCTTTTTCTTTTTTTTCACAGAGCAAGAAAAAGTTCTCAGAGATAATGTGGAAAGGATGTACAGGGAAACGGACCCATGGCGATAGTTATTGAGATAAAATTTCAACATTTAACAATATTTATTGGACAAGGTTTTATTACAAGCTGACTAGTACTCTTGTAATTTATACAAATGAGCATTGTAAGTTGGCTCTTTAACAATCATACTTTTAAGACTGAAGAAGATATTCTCGGAAGAATGAAGATAAGCATATTGCTGAAGTAGAGCAGCTATCAGAGACAATAACAATAGTGATAAGGGAAGTGAAACACAATACAGTACTGCTGAGAACTGAATGCGAGATGATTCTGGAATGTCTGGATCAGTCTCTAACATAGTAAATCTTCCACAATTCCTGTAGGTAAAAACCTGTGCATTCATTTAAGTAATTTGTTTTACATTTCACTTTACTTCCATTGAATGAGAAATATAAATGCTCAATCTGTTGCTATGAAGCACTGATCACATATAGATCAATTTAGGAAGAAGGTATTTTGTATGAAATTTTTGAACCATTCTTCACACTTCAATTAGACAAAATAACTCCATTTGCTGCTTTTGCATAATTTATCCTGCTATAAAAAATAATCTTAGTAATTTGCTAATTTCAAAAATAGATCATCCTTGAGGTTACAAATACTGTCATTGCAAATGGTTGTATTCTAGTGCATGTTTTGGACAACCTGTTAATGAAAAAATGGATTTTCTTGTTTTACACAAAGCTTGGTGTGGTTATACGAGAGCATAGTGACTGGAAGCAATAGTAAGACGTTCCTAATAAAGAGAGGGCATATGGGAAAGATCCCAACCAAGTTTGTATCCACAGACTAATCCACATTTGTAATAATATTCTATACAGATATGAAATTAAAATATATTTTTACCATCTTATTAAACATTCTAAGTTATAGCAGTGTATCACATTTATTATTTCTCCAATAAACATTTTGATAATGAACAGGTGAGATAAATATTCTTGATTCAAACTACTGTTCATTCTAAACCAAAATGTTTCAAAGCTAGATTCTAGAAAAAATTAAACAATTCTCAAATTTTATTTACCTGCACCCACCGAACACGTTAGAACAACAACAAATATGTTTGACTTTTCATTTCAATTATCTTTGTCTGCAATCACATGACATTCAAACACTATTCAGGACACAAATAAATAAAAGATTACAAAAAATGATCTGCACTTCCCATTATTTATCATGAGTGGAAATATAAAGCACAAGAATATAGTTAGGAAAAAGGAAAAACAAATTGAAGAGCTTTCATATTGATTCAGTTTCATCAAATACAGGGGTTACATAAGAATGTTGTAACCAACTCAATTTATGTAGTAATTCAGTCTACTACTATAAATACATTCTTAATTCATATCCATTCATCCTCCACTTCTAAAGGCAAAGGGGCCCATCAAAAGGCAAATAACATCAAATACATGTAGAAAGAAAAATAATTTTTGCTTAATCCACACAAAATAATAAAACCATAAAATTAATTAAAAATTAAGATACCATAAGAAAAAAACATAATACAATTTTACAAACCAATTTTCTAACATAGAATTTTCAAATCCATAATTATATTTACTGCCCCAACAATAACTCCAAATAGGACTTAAATTGGCAAAACCACAAAAACGTCTTGAACTAAAGAAGAATAAATTTTCCAATGTCTCTTCTTTGGTGTGAAAATGGGATTAAGAATCTCTTTCATAGAGCCTGTGTGTGATATATTCAGAATTTATATCATTCTATTCTGTTTCCCATTTTCACACCAAAGAAGAGTGTTATAGAATATATATATTTCATTCAAAATATTGGGTCTAAGTCAACATAATTTAAAATAAATTGGATCAGAACAGTATTGTGAATAACATACCTACGTCAATGTCGTCAAATGTGGCATGCTAGCTTGGTAAACAGAATATCAATGCAAAATTAACATATAGACAAAAGGCACTTTCACCACTTTGTTCATTTTTTAATTTTACAACCATAAAGAAGCATTTCCTAAAATGCATTATTTAATGTAGCTGTAAATACCTTAAGACAAATAAAACTTATTTACTTTTAATTTTTTCACTTAATGTTCTGTATTTTAGAAGCAAACATCTTTTTCAATGTAACACACTATTTACCAATTCCTTATGTTATAAACAAACAAAAAACAATTTTTCAACATACAAGGAGCAAATGAATGCTGAAAATACATAAAAGTTTTTATAACTGATAGATTTTAAATGAATTGATGAAAAAAACTGAAATATAGAATAAAAAGATAATTATGAACCTTCATTATCATTACCACACACAGAATCTCACAAACATAAAACCTCGGTGCACAGTCTTTTAAGAAAGGTGAAAGACTGGTTGCATCTAATGGTTTAAGCTAAGAGACATCAAGAATATAATCATTATGGTCAGACATTGTCATGTTTGCTTTTTTGTAATTAACTATTAGTACAGGGTCATAAAATATTGCTTTTAAGTTTTCTTTATATGAAGCCACTTCATAGAAATTTTACTAAACACAAGTTAACTTTTTTTAATTCTGGAAAAAATCTGTTTGCTAAACACACCTGAGGAGAATAACCGAGTATTACCACACAAACACGATCAAGTCAATCAAGTCTATTTACCACATAATTATAATTCATGTAACATCATTGCGGAATCTGTTTTCAGAAGCATGAGAAATATGTTTCACCATGTTTTGATCCAAGGCTGCGAGACATCATTGAAGTTAATGGACTAAACTCTCCTATCCTCTATATGCCCAGAGAAATGACCTTGGAGAGAGTTTATGGAAAGTAAAGCTAAGTGAATTCAGCTCAAGGAGGAAGTGATATAGTCAGTATCATAATCCAAACAATGCAACTCCAAGTTGGTGCAGCATTCTCATTATTGATGAATGAGCTTAAAGACCATGGTCCGATCAGGATTTAAACTCTAACAATCAACTCACAGAGTTTAGTTGACATTTCATCACTTAAGGTCGTTCTGCTGAAAGATAATTAAATCTTTAAAAGTCTATAAATCAATTTTAGCCTTTAAAATATACCATTTAATCCATTCCAGCAATAAATAGACTATTTCATATTTGGATGAAATACATTCTCTTACGAGACAAGAATTTATTTTCCAAAATAAATTTCTTTCCAAATCTTCTAAATTGATTAAGCTTCTTTAAAATGAAGTCACTAACCTACATTAATTTTATGATAAATATATTTTTATTGACAACTTCGATTTTCAGCAGATTTTCAGAATACAACATTTCAAATCACGGTTTGAGTCGTCAACAGGTGTTATATAGATGATGTACTGAAAACACACAAAATATATCAAAATCGTTCATTACAAGGTCATAAGTTGTAATTTATTTACTTATTTATATTGATTACATAACGGATGACAATAGTAGAACTAGAACTATATTATTCTACTACAATTAACATCCATTACATAATCTAATTAAATAAATAATAGAAGACTTACGACCTTTTGGGGATGAACAGTATATATTTTGTGATAAAAACTCACAAAATATATACTGTTTGTCCATAAAAGTTCATAAATCTTCCATAATTTATTTAATTAGAACTATATTAATTGTTTACATTTTTTTAGATTGACGTTTTTTCTTGATTTTGTCCTGCTCACCATTGCCAACTACATCATGGGCATATAGACTTAAGGTATTATGTGAGTACCCCCAAAATTTTTAAATGATAGTTTGAACCATTCTCAATCCAGTGGCAATGAATTTTCAAACCCCTATGGCACAAAATTTTGAATTATTTGACTTTAAATTACTATGGGCTTATATGGAGAAACTTTCGCAGGCTCACGTTTCTTTGATATTCTGGCAAAAGTACCGGCTTAACATAGCGAAAAAAAAAAAAAACCCTACTAAAACATAGCAAATGGAAATAGAAAAGCAATAATGTTAAGATTCTCATACCTTATAAGAATAATCCACTAAAAACTGTGGAAAATACTGTTTTAACTGAAATGGCAGCCGTATCACATGTCTGAAGACAATGCAACCCTTGTCAAACAAGTCTAAATTAATTATAAAGTTTTAAAATCACAAAAAATTGTTCACATCCAATATAAAAATGTCAGTAGAATGAATTAAAAATTAATAAGAACTACTTTGGTGAATATTTCCAAGTTTCTTGAATAGTTGGCAACTTGACTTCAGTCAACGCGCGCATAACGCACACATAATACCTTAAGACAGACCGTGAATGGAGTCAAGCAAGTTCACAGTACATTTTATTTTGTTACAAATTAGATTGTCATTTCTAAATACTATTACTCATAAAACTAACACAAATTCATTTAAATACAAACAGCAATGATAAATAGACTTTTGAAAGATTTCACTATAATTACCTCTCAGAATCACCTTACATTGTTCACCACCATATACAAGAAACAAATCTAATTCAATATAGTGTCTCTTGATGATGTCAATACATATTAAACTTTCCACGATACTGAGACACAAAATATTAATTTTGTGAAATCAAAATACTGTTAAAGAATCCAGTTTGTATTTTAGAATTAGATTTCATCAAGATGTAAGAGGCAGATGCTTCCCCAGAATAATTTGTTTCTTCTGAAATATTTGTTGATTCTGTAGCAATGTTATTTCAACAATATTATACAAACAATTCCATTAATCACTCAACAACTACAGAGATATATAATTTAATTTGAACATTCAAATTTAGAGAATTTTGCTACAGTTGATTAATTAAGAAGTATTTCTTTTTTTCCCTGAAACTTGACCATAAGAATATCAAATTTTGTACAAACACAAAGTACTTCTTGGTATATCATGTCCATATCATCGATCCCAAGGTGCAGCTGCCATATACAATGTCTTTGTCACAATACCAAATTTTTGTACTGCCATCACATAAAATAAGATTAACAACTTTCAACCGGAAGTCCAATAAGTATACATAAATAATGAAGTCCTCTACAAAAAACATACTAGCAAAATTACGAGCAAGAATGAGTACACACATCATCTAATTAATACTAATCTGCCTCACAATTTATCTTCTATATTAGACATGAAAAAAATATGCTTGAAGAAATGTGACCTTATACAATTAAGTTTAATTGAGGCATTAAGAGAAAATTGCAATACAGGAACAGAAATATTTCACTACCATACAGATTATTTTTACACTTCTTCAAACATATCATCAGATATATTAAAAGATAGTTAGAACACGTCTTTTTTGGCAAACATGACTAGAGTTTCATTTTGGTCCATTGCTTATTCAAGGAATAGGAATTCTAATAAACTAACAAATATAGGAATCAGATTTAACAAGATATATCAAACTGTATTATCTGAGTAATGAAATTTCAAATACATTCAACACACATTTCAAGTGATAACTCAGTGACATGTAAACACACAATGTGCCAAATCCAAGAAATTGCAAGCTGTGACTCACGCTGTGTTCAATAGGAAATATGGTTTGTAAAAATATTATTCAATCAGCTCTTTATAGCATATGGCACAGAAGATACTAACACCACAATGCAGTATTTGGTAAAACAAATATATTTAACTAATCAACAGCTACAAAAAAATACCATTCTTGTAGTCAAATTTTTATCTTGTATGAAATTACATATCTACTTTACACAATGAATTAGCAAAAGTGATCATAATAAATTGCAAACCAGCTACTTTTATTTTAACATAAATTAGCATCAGAACAAATAAATATACAAAGAGCACATAAAAATTTTATCATATCAACTATTCTGAAATCTTAATCATTAAGTGATACAAGGAAATCGGTATGAAAATGAACACACACATTTGACAAAGAGTAAACCAAATCTCATTTAAAGATACCTTATTGTATCATGCCTCATTTCAGGAACTCCTTATAAAAGAACAAGGATTCTAGCAAATTCTTTTAGGCAAAAGTAAAATGCTTCTATTTAACAATGCTTCCCTAGCTACTTGAACTCGAACTTCCATTGGAGCAGAGCAACAGTTGCTTCGAAGTCTCTCAAAGTAGATCTGCCAACTTCACAGGACAGCACATTACAAAAGCCATTTACCTCTTTGGCATTCTCATGCTTATCTACTGAGGGGCAATGTCTACTTCTCCATTTCTAAAAGTAACATTTCGTTTCTTCAAATCCCCAGATGCTTCCGAATAGCCAGGTAAGGTTCCTGAAACAAAGGCACTGTTCTAAGATACTAAATGCAAAACAAATAAAATACTGCACAAAATATCAGATGTAAAGACTGATAAATCATGATTTCTGATTTAAAATATCTTCAATTGACATAGAATAAAGTACACAACAACACAACACATTAAGATCATTTCCTCCAGCAACATGGTCAGTATTCACTCCCATACATGTTAAATGAACACAGATCTAAATCATACACATTCAAAACACAAATTACATTCTCATCATTGCAGCTACAAATGTAAAATAACATTTATCTTGCACCTGCTATATGAATCATGCCATAACCATTTCATCTAATCAACTAAGACAAATTAATTAAGTTTTAAATAAGAGGCCCGAACCATTAGGAAAAAGAATCGAGTAATAATTCAGTTCCTTTCATTTGAACCTGCAACCTGTTCCAGAAATGTTATTATGATATATGTCAAAAAATTAACCCAACACACACCAAATGTTTTAGTAGTATTCTTACCTAAAACAACCATTTGAATCAAATAAAATATTTTAAATTAAAAATTTTGTTGCCCAAGATATTTCATTCTGTTCACTGAATAATATGCTAAAATAAATGCATAAACAGATTTATAATAATTGAATTTGAAAAATAGTATTTAATTTTATTCAATAATTACAGTGAAAATCATAATTCTATAAATAGTACATTTCAAAACCAGAACTGGAAAAAACATTTTTTTTTCTTCATATTTTGGGCAATAAATGGATATGAAACAAAGTCAAAAATATAATGGAACCAGTAGCAGGATGGGCCTTTAATTGTATTTGGTATGGGTCCTTGGCTAATACAGACTCCCAAAAGGGCTACTTTCATTGGCATTCCTTGTTCCGTGAGAAGACGATTAATATGGGTCCAGCATTAGAAACACTTCCTACCTATTAGGTCAGATTCCTTAGGGATAAACTCAGGCGGATGGTCTTTTATTGCAGAGTCACACACTTTGCAAGGAGAAGTTTCCCTTGAAATATCGCTCTCACTCTGAAAAAGATCCAGTGAACCTCATACAATGAAGTGTAGTTTCCCATTGATACACAAAAAAAAATCAATGGTGATTATTCATATCATGGGTAGAAAGCAAGATACACAGCAAACAAAAATCAACTAACTTATTTCATAAACAACACTCACAAACATGCACATTCATTGTCATGCAAAAGTAATCAGATTTGTGTTCAGTATGAATTTTGGGGTAAGGTGTGACTGTAAATTTTGCAATTTTCTATTGCTTTCCGTTACAAACTACAATAAAATTATTAAAATAATTAAATGTAAATACATGGATGGTGTAGCCAGTATTGTTTTTTTCTTCTTGAAATTAAACAGACAAATAATTTGAAGATATAAGCATAATTATACCTTAAGGTTAATTTAACTATTATTATTATTCGTCTATTACAATGAACATTGTTCTTTCTCCTAACTTCAATTAATCTCAATTACTTAAATATTTATTGTTTTATGTCAAACATTTTCAGATACTATAGATATTATCTTCAACTTGAAAAAGCAGTTTATAAAAACAGACATTTCTAATATTTTCTATATTTTTCTATCGACTTACTTTGGAGTTTAATATTATATGGATAAAATGTTTCTTAACTATAATCAACATACGATCAAAAATTTGTTTACAAGGACTACTAATTACACATGATTTGGGGTTAAGAAATAACGTTAACATTAACTGACAAGACAAATAAAAACTTTTTGATGTTGTACTGTATTTTAATTAGTACAAATAATAACCCAATTATATTAGAGAAATAAATATTGACATGTGAACAGAAAAAAAAGTTTTACTTTTCTTCCTTGAACACCATCCCCTCTACAGCAGTAAAATTATAATAAAAATGTCATAATCATTTGATTTTGTTAAAATACTATAATAAATTTTCTTTTAATGAAACAAGGAAGAACACGAAGTACATCTAAGATTCCTTTCAATTCTAACAATAGCTTGAAATGTTTATGAGCAAAATTTGAGATCTCCAGACGTGGATGAAAGTCTAATTAATTGAATCATATTGAAAACCTGGACATGCTCACACATAATTACATTAAAATAATATATTTTCATGAAACATTAAATATAGCTACTGGGATGTAATTCTTGGGCTATTTTATACAGTACAATAATTTCCTATTTTTTATTAGACATCTTATAAATAAAGTATTGTTTATATGTATGATTGTTTGATATATGAGACAATGCATGAAACAACCTCATGAAAGTTGATAAAATATCAAAGATTTTAGTTATTAGACAATATACTCAAATATAAACCATATTTTCATGCAACTAAGGACAAAATCATGCAATACCTGAAAGTATCTCAATTTTTGAAATACCTGAAAATACCGATGCCAAACAACGCATCCATATACACACAGAACTGATACTAAAAGCTGCACCAACAACCAAATTATAATATTAATTGCTTGAGTTTGTTCAAACAACTCTTTTCCATTTTTAAAACACAAGATAGCTTCCATCACCATGATAGCTCCATATACCCAACATTGAGTTCCAACTCTTTTACATTGAGTATCAGTTACATAACTGTAATATTGCCTGAAGCAGAAAAAATCACACACAAAAATTTAGCAGGATAAACTCATTTTACAGGATAAGAGTGGTACTCAACAGAAAATCAATAGTTGACGTGTAAGTAAAGTTTCCATGTTGAAAGTTAAAAGATTAATGTAAATATATTAGTATCTTCAGGACAATCTATGAGATATTTTAAAATAAAGTATACATTTTTAGAACTCAATTGGACACTAAATGGAATAATATGATACAAGACTCAGAAACTTTTAACATTCATTAAAAAGAAACTATACAGACTTCTATGTATTAAAATAGACTATTATGAAATCAGTACATACACAATAATTATGACCAATTAAGTATTCCAGATCCACAACACACATTAAATTATCAACTTAAATTTCAGAAAGGAACCAAGTGGAAAAATCCATTAGTAATCTTGTCATTTCATTATCATACCTTTTAACTTGTAGACAAAAAAGGAGATGAAAAAACTATTGGGTAAACTAGACTAAATATGCACTTGTGTTTTCTAAGGGAAATCAAAGGTAGAAAAAGGAGATTTGTCTGGAGGAAGCAAGGGAACCTCATTTGAAAACCTCACCCACTTCATCCAAGTTAGGGATCAAGCCTGCGCCCTTACATTAGGAACAAGAATTCTACTGTTGTCAGTCACTATCAGTGTCTGTAAGATGAACTACAGGATCTCGGGCTTCATCATAATTACACATTAATATTTTTCTTTCTTTCTGCCTTGAGAAACACATCAAGCCTTCCATTTAATACATTCACAAATTCATTTAGAAATAGTCATCAAATTAAAAAAATGATTGTAGATTAAACAATAAAAAATTTCTTATATGAAAGATTTCATACCCCAGCTTTGATGACCATGTAAATTAACTCACACAAGCATATCTCTAACAAATGAAAGCAAAGAACTACACTAGTTTTAACCAAAACTCCAATTATTTTGGAACAAATGGCTTTGAAGTAAAATTAAAGAAATATAAAAGTAAAATAAAGTAAAATTAATGAGTTATAAAATTGAAGAAATGAAGTTAGATCACATTATTTATTCATCAATTCAGATACAACTCCAGAACATTTTCTTTACCCAAAAGACTTGAAGATGAAAAGATGTGTACCACCAAGTAAATTGCACATTCAGATATTATTTCATTCACACAGCAATTCTTTATAAAAAAGCACATTCTTAAATAATTCCCAACATTAAGGTAAATAATTCCCAATTTAAGTTCACTTACCTCACAGAGGGAGCAACAATAACTGCAATAAGTACCAGTCGTCCCACAACAAGAATATGAGATGGAGGCATTTCAAATATATGTTTCAAGAAAAAAGTATTAAGCTCTGAAACTTGCCAAAAAATAACCAACTGACAGAGAGCAAAGAATCTCATGTAAGTGCAAGTTGGATCCAGCCAACGAACATGTGTCCAACTACCAGGTGTAAACTGAAGAACCGCACGTTTTATTTTTCCAGATGTTGAATGGATATCTCTAGAAAGACAAAAACGAACAAAAAATTTTAACATTACATAATTCCTCCATAATAAGTAGTATTAAAAAAATAAATGACCATTATTCAATCACATGGTGTTTTAAGTTCAGAACACACAAAGTATTAAAATAAAAATGACCACTTTAAAATCTTGAAACAAATAATTACCATTCAAAAACATATTGTGCAGTTTTGAATAAGATTTCTTTTAAACTTTCACAAACAAAATTCAATCATCACAGAATACTTTTAATAACAAGTTTTTGATTCAGGCAAATTACAAAAATATATAACCCTCCAACAAAAAAATAAAGGATTTGCGACAAATTATGCATTTATTAAAATATAAAATAACAGTTATAGGCAAAAATAACATTTTGGCAATATTAAATAAACTTTATTGTTAAAAAAACAGATGCAAACTGTTTATGACCACGTGGGGGACAATAAGCTAAGTTACTCTCCGGAAACATGCAAGGGACCATCCCATCAATCCAATCAAAGGCCATGGGCAGTGGCGGATTTAATATTTACAAATTTTGAATAATTAATGGATACATAGCTATCCATTAATTATTCAAAATAAATTGTAGATATTAGTGCAGTAAAAGTTCGAGATTAATAAAACAAATGTATTAATGACATTCCCGCCCAAGGAAAATCTACCACTACCCAGAGGAAAACCGGAGTAATTGACACAACCAGAAAAGTCGGCAGCTGCAACACATTTGGTACAATAAACTGTAGAATTAATTTGAGGTGCAATGAAAAATATAACTTTGTTGTCAAAAAACAATTATTAATTCTTTATTAATTACATCAAGAAATTAATATACCAATAAATCAAACTTAATATTAGGGAAAGGAGTTACTTCCAAAACTTAAATTCCAATTGTTGAATTTTGAATACAAATACAGAAAAATTTAATGGGGAACCATCCACTACAAGGTTGTCCGCAGAATAAAGGTTCTGTTTGACACATTTCACATGAATAATTTCTAATATTTCCAAAACTAGTGACTTTCACTTTATATAAGAGTGTATTGGACATTATAGTGCTGGGACGGTTATCTGTAATGCTATCAAGCCAAAAACTTTCTTAATACTCACAATATATTAATATACACACAATATATACAATCAGGCTTCCAAAACCATTAACCGTTATTCAATTTATACAAGATTCAAAATGAACAGAGTAATAAAAGGAATAAATTTATAAACATAAGGCCACAGTGGTTTCTTAATCTGGACACAAAGATGCTATGACATAAATAACATATAGCATGTTCCATCAACTTTACTTATTATAGAGATAGCAAAGTAACCTAGGAATTAACCTATATATTGAAGTATAAGTAAAAATTTAGCAGCTTGAATGTCTACAACATCCCAACTAGAAGAACTCGTCAGAACTGGGATGTTAGCCAAGGTCCCAACCACCCTGACCAAAAATGACTCAAAAGAAATTTCAATCCTATAAAATACAAGTAAAAATCAAAGTAAATTTTAAAAAATTTGCTGCAGTTCATTCCACTCAAAATTTTCTTTCTTATAATTTGACAATTGCATTATCAATATGATCCAGAGAATTAAAGATTCAATGAATCCTGTTCAACTGTATTAATTAATATTTCAATATTACTCTCCATATGATATTCAAAAACCTATTTTTACCCCTATGGGTCACCTTTATGCCACATATTTGCCAAAGGTGCTTTAAATATTACATCCAATTTCATAACATCCGCTAATGTAGTAAAAACTGTCAAATTCTTATTATGATGAAAATCTAAACTTACCGTATACTAACCCATTTATACTCCCTCATTTCTAAATATTTGCATATTTTTAATCCCACCCAAATCCCAAGACCATTACAAATCAATACATCTAAAATTAGAGCATCCCACCAGCATTCAATGAAGTTGGGAAGCAAATGAGCAAATGCAATCTGAAACAAATAGATACAAAAATAATCAGCAAGTAGTTTCAAGTTCAAAGCAGAAAAAAATCCAATTAAGTGCAAACATACTTCAGTTATTTCCCACATAACACTTATGGCCCATAGGATCCCCATGTGCCGAACCAGAATGGCTTTTAGCATCCATCCCAAGAAGTGTCCCCAAGCAAATACATCTACATGTCCCCAAACTCTTTCAAGAGTAATATCTGAGCAATTAACACCGTATTCCTGAAAATACAATCAGATATGACAAATTATTTTCATGAGCTCATACAAGAAATGAAATTTAAAAAACTGATATAATTCACCTTTTCCATATCAATATGGAAGTCCCTTAATGAAGGATCAATCCAGAACAACAAGGATTTAACAGTTTTGTAATTTTGAAATAACAAAAATACTAATGCCATCAGGTAAAGAACACTCATTCCAAACACCATTCTCCATACTACAGGATGAGGGCGCGTAAATGGCCCATTTGGAAAGGCAAGAACAGAAACTATTAAGAAAAAGAATATAACACAACAAAATCCAGCCCATATATTGTCTTCAACACTCTGTTCATTCCTGCAAAAGAAAAGGAACACTTACAATAACAGACATTATCTGAAACCATAATTTCGCACAAATACATCCATCGTATCAAATGTAAAAATGCACCATGTAAAATAGTATTCACAAAAGTATTCACACTCAATACTTCTTACAAAGCTGACTGGCTTACCAATGTAAAATGTATAAAACTTGTTAAATCAAATACAAAACTGAACTGAAAATTAATCTATGAAATATAAATAAATTGAGATAAAAATATTACCTAATGAATGCTGAGTAAATAACTGCAGCAATTGAAACTGCCAACAGGGTTATAGTATGAGGCTTATAAAAAAATTCCAAAGATATGTCGTCTACAGGTCTTTCGTTAATAGAATAAAAACTATCTTCTGTGCCATCACTTGGTCTAGGAAAGTTCAGCCTTTTCTCCATTTTTCGCAACACTCTAATACGTACAAGAAAAAAATAACGAACTTCTAGGTAGCAACAACATTTATGAGTTTACGCTAAGTTACAATATCCTGACAATTCAAAATTGATTTTCTAGTTTTTTATTTAATTACAAGATACAAGTACATGAAATTTTGATTTAAGACAAAGTTAATATCAATATAAGAAAGGCATCAACTAACCCATCCATCCTAACCTAACCCTAGCCTATACCGAAAAGAAAACGCATTTCAACTGTCGCAATTAATTTCGATATAAGTCGAGTGAAGAAGGACCGCCATATTTGACATGAATTACGTAATATCGCGGATATTCACAATTTCAGAAATTTTCTGGGGTAGAGGGACGGCGCTCGTGAGAATTCAAAATTTGAAATAAACTTATTGATGGACTGAAGTGTGCGCTCAAAATCATATTTGGATTTCATGTTTTAATTACAATGAGATGAAATTTTTGGAAATCCTCAAAGAAAAATTCACGTTTTTGAGGCGAAATAAAGGTATTTGAAAAACTTTTTTAGACTAGTACATAGAACCCCTGGTCCACTTGATTAGAAACTACGTCTATACGATGAGTAACTTTTTCACATCGCAAAAACGGAACACGTAAATCGGATGCAATGACGATGGTCTGAGAATAAAGTTGATATAATACTAAGAACATAACAGCAAATTCAAATCATTCAATGCAACCATCTTAAAATGTTCTTTTAATTACCAATACAACTAATGTGTCATGCTACAAAATATATACCTACCATCCTACAATTTTTAAGTTGTTGACGTAAATAATATCATATTTAATTTTGTTAAGTATTTTACATACCCGGTTATTTAAGTCGGAACACAAAAATATATCATAAACATACAAAATAAAAACAAACTATTGCTCGCAACTCTTACCTAGAGAGAGATAGAGAGAGAGATACATCACCGAAAAGTCTCTTACAAACTCGATATCAAATGAAGTGAAATATACACAACTTTCAATTGTATATATATACATATAAAAATATACACTGGGTCAACTTTTTTCAAAAACATTCATAAAAAGGAAGTTGCGTTTGGAATATATATAATAACGAAGTGCTCATACAAATTACTATTATTCTATGTGGGACCACAATAATTCTGAAATTTCATTTTGATGTATGAAATAGAGTAACTTATAAGATCTCATATACAACACACTTCAAAAGTATCTTTATCTTTGTACAATTGTAACAATTTTCCCATATACTACGGGAATAATCGGAAAGTCATGCACTCAATCGCCTTCCGTGTGCACGAGCTTGTCTCATCGTATGAAGACCACAATATTATTTTCGCTGTTGATCAACTGTCACTATTCGCAGAATATCCTTTCCACAGAAGAACACATACAGATCCCGAAAGATATTTCACGTCTCCCCAAACTACTAGTATTTTAAAGTTTACATTTAAAACAGTATATAAAAAATAGAAAAGTAGAATTTAAAAAATCCCACGTCACCCTGGCGGAGTGTTAACGCAGGAACCTGGTGAGGATTTCTTCTGCCCTTAAATTTTTCATTGTTTGCTTTAATTTTTCCCCTAAATTGTATTTTTGTACATAATTATGTAACACTTGTATTCTGTATTATTTGTATGCAATCTAACATATTTGTAAATACCTTGTAAATCCTGTAAAGTGACAAAGTCACTAAAAAGGAGATAAACTTGAAAATTAATATTCAATCCATAGAGTCAAGAAGTTATTTTAAAATTGTTTTCCTTTAAAGGCAACATTTCTGGATGATTGAAAACAGTTTTTATTTTCATTAAATTTGAGTTCTGTGTTTTGTAAAGACATTTTAACGTATAGTTCAAATTCATTATCTTAGTTTCATTATACCTGCATTTCGATCTAACTAGACGATTGTTTCATGATAATATTTGATGAATAAAATGAATTTCATGTTCTTAAAACATAGTCAAAATTCTTAAACAAAAGAAATTTACAGTATTTTTATTGAAAATACACCAAGAAAAAGAGATATTCCTTCTTCGATGACGCGTACATTAAAAAATCATTATTGTCTTGCATCAATAGGACAAAAGTTTCGTAAAGAAGCGATAAACTTATTTTATTTTCAACACTGTTTACAGTTAAATTAAATTTTCAATTGGTATTTAATAATTTTAATTTACAAGTAAATATTTTCTATCTTACATACCACGAAACTAGGGTACACTGTAACCAAAGCATCATATTTCAGAAGAAAAAAAAAGATGTAAATAAATTAATGAAGATATAAGAATGATGAGGTCTAACGACATGTGCGCTAAATCCCTTTCTCAAATAATAAAATATATCTTATCACGAGCAGTTTAGCGTAGTTCAAGAATCCAAGAAAATAATTTTCTTGAAAGCAAATGTTCTCATTGTTATTGACTCCAACGAATTCAAGAACGGAGAGAAAGAAAAGATTTACAAGTCAGTCAATGTAATTATTTAAAAACCTGAACTGTGTCGCACTTAACCTATTTGTTTGAACCATTATGATTTTACTAGATCAAAGAGAAATTAATTACTTGAGTGGAGTTTGGATGGAGGGCGAGGACCAGATAGATGAGAAGTAGTGACTAGCCAGCTCGGAAGTTCCGAATTCTAGTGCTCGAATCCAATTACCCTCTATTCTCTGCATTTGTGTTTACAGCAGGTCAAATATTAGGAGATGCTAATAACTTCAGCGTTGGAGAGGATGATCAGCAATACTCAGAATACACGAGTGATTGTTGAAACTCTTGGCCCCTTGTATCACAGAGATGAAATATTTCTTTATACAAAGGTATTAATATTTATAACAAGTAATGTGCCATTTGCTGTACCACCGATTAGTTCATTCAGCATTGGCGGCGTATCTGTATCTCATGAGGTCCGGGAAGGGAGTATTTTTCAAGGCCCCTTCCATTTAAGTTTTTGGAGGTCGCCATACACAGACGCAAGCCTTCTAGTTCATGTCCAACGTTGTGATGTTTAAAAACAGTTGAAATTTGAGTTTTATTAAAGGCTCAACTATTATTTATCAACTTGAGATTATTTCTGATTGTATATTAGAAGATCACTTTAAAACACTGACAAGGTTGTGTGTCAATATTACAGACAATCAATTACTATTTATTTTCTATTTTCATTTCACATAACTGTTAAATGTGTTTAAAATAACAAGCAAGTCATCATCTCATTACTTGATTAGTTTCATTACTTTATTTATTGATCTCTTCATCAGGGTCAGCTACAATACATAACGACAACATACAGAAATGGTAGTCATATAATTCATTATTTAACATAAAGTACTAAAAACATTTACATACCTGAGGTGCAGATAATTAAAATCATCTATTAAAATTAATATAGTCAATTTCTTTAAAACATTTGTTAGGATTTGATATCATGGAAGGTTCGGTTAGACATAACCTTCTCTGTCATAACATTTTTGAACACTTAAGTTACATATAGCATGGGTAACATGAATTATCAATACACAATCATTACCAATATAAAACATCAAATCAGAAATTCACTTATTTTACCATATATAAAGCACTATCATAGTCTTTTGAAAAAATGTTACATTCTAATTGAGTATTTACATTTTTATTTTTTTTAATATAACAAGTTTCTAAAATCAATCTTTTAAAATAATTTTCTTCTTTTCTTAAAATCTTCGTATTTTTAAAGTTCATAACATGTTTGTTATATTTGCAATGTCTTACAATGCCACATTTATCATCATTAATATTCTTACATTTTCTTTCATGTTCCTTTAATCTTGCATGTAAAATAACGAACTCAATATATCCAAATCAATGTCCTCCAATTATATCCACCCACATACCCAATTCTATGTTCACTTCCGAAACTAACGCCAGTGAAGTCTTGGGAATCATCAGCTCCTTAAAAAACAAATTTTCATGAGGCATAGATGATATACCTGAGTTTATTGTTAAATCTTCGTCCCACGCTATATTAAATCCACTCGTAAATATTTTTAATAGTTCTTTATCGGAAGGGGTGTTTCCCAACATATTTAAGAGAGCTAAAGTGAAACCTTTACACAAGAAAGGAAACAAACTTAATATTGGAAATTACCGACCAATATCTCTACTACCCACTTTCTCAAAAATCCTAGAAAAATTGTTCTATAAGCGTCTTCTAGATTTTTTATCAAAAAATAACATTATCTCTGACGATCAACACGGTTTTAGGAAATCCTTTTCCACTACAAGAGCCATATTTTTCTTCTTAAACGATGTTACCACATCTCTTGACCGTGGAGAAAATCCTCAGGGTGTTTTTCATGACTTATTCAAAGCATTCGATGTCATCGATCACGAAATTCTCCTTTCCAAATTGCATTCTTTAGGCATTCGTGGACTTCCACATCACTGGCTAACTTCCTATTTAAAAGATAGATCTCAACAGGTCGAAATATCCTATACTAAAAATAAAATACTTCAGCGTTATCTTTCATAAACAAAGCCACTTACTTGCGGAGTACCCCAAGGATCAATTCTCGACCCTATACTCTTTTTATTGTATGGGAACGACATGTCATCATCCACATCAGATTGCAAAATGGTTCTTTTTGCTGATGACACTAATTTACTATGTAAACACGCCAATGCTCAAAAAGTTTTGTCTAACCTTTCGACTTGGTTCCATGCAAATCGTCTCATTGTAAACACTGACAAAACAGTGTCTATGTCATTTCACAATAGTATCACAAAATCTTTACCCCAGGTTTCTCTTTCTTTAAACGGAACACAATTAAAAACTGTTACAAATACAAAATTCTTAGGTCTCCATATTCAAGACAATCTCAAATGGAATTGTCACGTTGACAATCTTAATTCCAAATTAAGGAAATTGTGTTACGCATTCCGAAACTTAGTTAACACAGTTAGTCCACGTATATCCCGTTGCGTTTATTTTGCAAACGGTTACTCCCATTTACGTTACGGCATTACCTTCTGGGGTAATTCCGGTCAGAGTATTCAAACTTCCAGAATTCAGAAGAGTTCGGGTAATTTGTAAATCTCACCCCCGAAACTCTTGTAAATCTTTATTCAAGGAATTAAATATCTTAACACTTCCCTGCATTTATATTTATGTAACAGTCGTGTTTGTGAAG
>NNCF01128561.1:237317-255266 GCA_002313205.1 Laupala kohalensis | reverse complement strand
ATTTACAAACATATTTGCGTTAAATTACAAACATATTGACATAATATATGTATTATTACTCGCAGCTAACTTTTTATCTTATCTAGGAACTTTTGCTGAAATTTTTGAATCCGCCTCTGCCTTAGGGCCCTTTATCGGAATTGATGGGATAGTCCCTTGCTTGCTTCCGGAGAGTAAATTAGTTTATTTTCCTTCACGTGGTCATACGCAGTTTGTACTGTTTTTTGACAATAAATTTATTTATTTATTATTTATAAGAATGCCCAGGGGTTCAGATTGTACCATGCCCTAAAATTTGCTCTGCACACCCATAGCTTAGGATACGTGGATTTGTAACTATTATAATTCTCTTTTAGCAATTTTTATAAGTTATTGGATCACAATACAATATATTCCAATTCCCATCAATAAACGTTTACCTTTTGATACTTATGTAAGGATATATGTTGTTCATCTTCACTAATTCTGATGAAGCAGTTCATGATAAAGAAACCTGATTCACCCAGAAATAATATCCTTGAGATATTTGTGTTCGAATGATTCTTCCAATTTTAATAAATAATTATCATATTAATAAATGGAATATATTGTCCCAAGACAAATATTTAAAGTGTTGACTTCCTCTGACCTAATTCTTTCCTTGCTACTAGTATAAGATGAAGAATAAAGCTTTGTTCAAATTTGCTCCCAAATACTAAGTCCATTAAAAAATCTTTTGCCAAAAACAAATCAAATTATTTTCCCTTTGTTTTTATCAATTTTCTTCCCTTTGAAAAATATACCATGAGTTCGCTCAGGAATTTCTCCTGCAAAGAACTCCTCACTGCTACTGTCAGCTACAAACATCAATGCACATCACTAGCATGTCCCTGAGAAATATTTTAATCTAGGCATTTGACAATAACAGGCATGTTAATAAAGTTTTGACCAGAACAAAGTTTTAACTGTTTTTCAGTTAGAGAGCTTGTGTGGATTGTACCTTTTTGTCAACACTATACTGTTCTCTTCCACAAAGACAAAAAATAATCCACACATTTTATCAAGGAATATTAAACATATCTAAATCCTGATAACCACCCAAGTGTATTTTAACTGTATTTTATTAACCCTAGGAGGGCGAAGCTATTTTAGTTCTGCTGAGGGCCAAGTGGGGTACAAAATGAACCCTGCCTTACAATTAATTCGAAGGTATTATTCACTCTCTAGTACTTTCATGAAATTAACTTTAAAGGTTTATGAAAGGTTTTGTTATGTTCTAGCTCTTTTTTTGTTTTGTTTTAAAATTGTGTATGACCGTGAGCAAGAAATGCATCCTATCATTCTCATTACCTTTATTAAAGCATTCATTATCACTCGCATGTTGGGTTTCAATTTCTTCAACATTATACCTTTCTTCTGAGGAAAAATCACAAATGTATTTCAAGTTCCTATAGGTCTTCATTCTATAAAGAAGGGCAGAAAAGGACGCCTTCTCCAAGCAATATGAAGTTCTCCAATGGAATGCTTTCCCCAAATCAACAGAGATGCATTATGATAACCCCAGATTCCACGAAATATGACAACAGGTTGGAAGAAAATAGTACGTGTAGGGCTCGGTGGGGTACATTTTGTACCCCTAAATGAAAACAAACTTTCAAATGAAAGATATTGTTCATTGTGAGTTAACCTTTTTTCCTCTTACACAAAATACTCATCAAGTCAGCAATAAAAAAAATCAGACTGAAGATTCATTTACTTTAAAAACTCATAAAATAAGTGCTGGGCAACAAAAAGTAACCCACATAGCCCTTCTAGGGTTAAGTCAGCCAAAATGAGGCCATATTTTAAATCATTTTATGCCAAAGGAGTGGTTAAACTTCAATAGAAAGAGCCTTTGAACTCCTTGCTCAATGGTTGGGAATCAAATCTCTCAGAGGTCATGGGTGCAGTGGTGAGTTAGCTTGGGAACTAGATAATCCTCCCTTCCAATTATCAGTTGGAATATTCTGTGGATCAAATGAGCTGGACTGGAATGCTGACCACTTCTCATCCTTCTTGAATAAAGGTCAAGAAAATGTGGAGCTATCCAGTCCTCTGTCACCACCTCAGGATCTTATAGTTAAGATCTTTTGATCAAATTTTGATCCATTTACACAGATTCATTGATGTGTCAAGATTGTAATGTATCAGTCAAAAATAATTGTTTTGGAGAAAGGAGTTTCCACATATGTTGCAAGCTAGTATCAGTGTTGTCAGTGCTGCCTCAGTTTCTGATTGATATATTTCAAAATTTCTCTCATGTGATTTTGTTTTACAATAAACCATGAACAACAGGTTGAATATGTCCTATTTCATATAATTTGTTGAGTTTAAAATGCTTGGATATTGCATGTAAAAATGGAATTTGAAACAAGATAGAGGAGAAAATGAAATGGAAAGTTAGAACCATTAGTAAATTATGCAGCACTGTGGGTAAATAGATATTACTAAGGGAACACACATAACAATTCAAAATGCACCATAACACTGACCAGTGTGAATGGACCTAAATTAGGATTGCAATAATTGTGACATTCATAAAAGAAATATGAAGTGATAAATGCTAAAAAAAATTTCTTTAAAAATATTTCCATATATTATTTTTAATTATATTTTTTTGTACCTTTATCTTTGATCTATGGGGCAACCTGTGGTGTGGTGCATAGTGCACTCACCTTCTGTTTGATCTAAGTAGAATTTGCTGTGGTGGACAATGCGAGTTCACAGCAGGTTTTCTCAGGATACTCCTTTCCTTTTCCTTCATTTTCATTCCACCACAACATTCACACATCATCATTCACCTTATTCGCACATCACCCTCATATCCCAGTCATTAGGAGGTCATCTGCAAATGGGTAGTGCTCATGTACAATGACTAGGGCACAGAGGGGTCTCCATGTGGTGCCCCCTGAGCAGTAAATGCTGTTTAAAGTCCTCCAATGCATAAGCAATTCTGGTACAAATTCATTCCATCATTCTTTGACCTTTGAAACATCATATCTAATTGCTGCGCTATAAAAATATCACATATCCTCAGAAAAGAATGATTGACCTCACAAAAAAATTGTTGCTAAAATAAACAGCTGAAACACAGTTTATGATAATGAAAGAAAGATGAAGAAAGTAACATTGAACTGTTTATTCATAGGAATTCTGTAGACAATAGTCTTCAATGCAGAACTTACTTGACTCTCATGAGTATATTTACATTGTTGAACATAATAAATAAACAACTTGACAAATAAATAATAACATCATACCCCATCTGTACATTTGCATCTTATTCTACATACATCTTATTATTCATTTTTCTAAAACATACTTGCATTCACTCATATTCTCACACACAAATCCATCTCAGTTCAATTCTAAACATCAGGTTGTATTTGAAAATGAAAGCCAATTTAAAACCATAATTCAGCCTAAGCTGTCGAAACAGTAAAGCAATTTATGAGCAACAATATAATTGGTGCAGCATGAAGGTAAGTGATTGACTCTCTGGTAACAACAGTATAACAATTGGGTACATTATGTAGATGATTTCATTTTTATAAAATTTTCTACTTGTTACTGATCATGCTGCGTATGAACCACAGTCTTAATATAGCCCTGATTGTAATTTCTTAACTTCTTTAATGTCACCATGTACATGAATGTGTCAATTTCATTGACAGTAAAAAATTTGACATTCAGTTAGTAGTAAATTACTATCAAATACAAGATAAAATGAATAATATTTTATTCTAAGAATGGTGAATCTCACATTCTCAGATAAGTGATTTTGTTGTGCCACAATGCAGCCTAAGAATGTAATTTTGTGAACTGTAAGAATGTATACATGAACAGATATTTCACCTCTACAATTAATTGGTATGGTTGGACATATCTTAGAAGTTTGTAGGAGTATACTTGTTAACAGATCTAACAATATAAATGTCATTCAATGGATAAAAATACACTACAACATTGCCCTGACTAGTGATGTCAAGAGGTCATGCTTTAGCATGACAAACCTTTCTTAATGATGGTTAGAAGGTTTTCTTCCATAATAGGTAAGTTTAACACTAGGTTAATACATTTTATTAACAATGATTTTCTAGGATGGGACTAAGTTTATTTACAAAGATATGTGTGCTTTTCTTAATATTGTGAACTGTTTTTATACTCAGTATTCTGATGTACAGCCTCATCGATTCATCCCAGTCATCCATTGTAAAGTCCAACTATTTCACCACGCTTCTGTGTATCTAACATCAAATTCCTGAAGAGATGGTAACTTTTGCTTCAACCGTTCAAAAGTGTGAGCTGATAGTTTTGTGCTATTAAGATTTAGCTTCCGCAAACTGGTCATAGCTGCAAACACAAGAACAATACTTCAATATCCATGTTATATTCATGCTAACACAGTGTTTTCAACAATTCCGCTTTCAATTGAAAAACATCTTGTAAAATTATAGCTTGGAACTACATTCAACTTTCAACAACTCAGTTATCATTACCAGCTTTCCTCAAAGAAGAAATGGTTAATACCAATTGTAGTGACAAATCCCCATATGATTGAAATGAATTATATTATTCTAATAATGCTTTACTAACAACATATAAATCAAACTTACACGCAAGTGCTGATATTCCTTTATCTGATACTTGAGTTTCACACAAATTCAGAACTTGTAGTTTGTGGAGGTGTTCAGAAATCATCATTAGACCTGAATCTCCAAACTAAAAAAAATTATATTTAGTTATTTGTTTTGACCTGTTTTAGCATTATTAAGATGATGCTTGTTTCACCACATTATCATAATAATAATCGATTCTCCAGTTTATTCTCAAGTACCTCTTTATTTTTTAAAGAAATAATAAGATTTTTAAAAATCTTATTATTTACTCAAGTCATTTCAAATAAAACACCTTTGAGAAAGGAACTGGGAATTTTATTTATTTAGACTGCACAATAATCAATAGAACAGAAAATTGTATGAATAGTTTTTTATCATTACTTTGCAGTTTTAATGAACAAAAAATGAAAAGAAATTTTTCTATCAAATGAGACTTTTAATTTTAAGAAGTTATTTATTGAAAGACAAAAATAAGGCTTTACAACTATAGAGAATTAATAATAATGAAGATGCAATACCTGTGTGGCCCACAAGTTGAGATAGCGGAGTGTTGGTAACTTAATTAGCTGCTCTGCACAGGTACTGGTGACATGAGTAAAAGCTAAACTCAGACATTCCAAATTTCCAAAAGAACCGCAACTCAGGAGTCGAGCAATGTCTGCGTCAGTTGAGCGACTGGGAAGAGTGAGTTTTCGTGGTCCACCTTTCTGCTGCTATTGATGTCAAACAAAATTAAAATATCATTTTATAAATTAAAATATTTTATAAAATAAAATTACCATATTCTAGATATGTTTTAAGATACAAATAATTTGTTACATTAAAAAACTACACAACAAGAAAAAATGAAACTACATCTCAAACAATTCATGCCCTACAGAATTTCATAAATTTTATCACTACTAATGTACTCTTTTATACTCTTAACGAATCTTCAAATCAAATAGAAAACAGAAAAGATGAGAAAGGATCATTCTTTAATGAAAACTTTAGAAGAGAAGTTAATATTCTGAAATCATTCATTTTCCACACCCAAAAATTTATTATTAAATTGGTTATTAGGGAAAAGTAAGAGTAAATTTATAGGTGACTTTTAGTCAATTCTTAAGAACAAACATCTGTATACTACCTACTTAAGTGAGTTTTAACCGCCGAAAATAGGTAAAGGTAAAAGGCATACTTAATAAAGCCAACTCATTTTATTCACATTGTATGAATATCATTCTTTGGATTAAATAATTTATTTGATATAATTAATAATCAACATCATTTCCTAGAAAAATTTCATACTGAAAAAGTTAGTCGAAGACCAGTTTTGCATGTGCTTTAAAAAAATAATATATAAAGTTGAAATCCAGAAATTATTTTGATATGCATCCTAATTCATTAACTGGTATATCAACTACACAATTGTTTCAATTCATTATCGTTTGAAAGACTCACCAACTCCCGCAGATGCATCTGTCTCTTACACAAGGCAGCATAGTGTTCTCGACCAGAAGCTGTACTTTGAAGAGTTGTGACTACTTGCATCTTTTGATCCTCTAGAGTCAGTAGTTCCCACTCCAAAATTAAGCACAAGGCTTCTTGGGCAGCCGAGTGGTCCCTCAGGGCAAGGAGTAAACACGCACCCAAACGTTTTGCCAAATGAACAAGGAAGCGTTTGCGTCGACAGCAACAGCGTAGAAGTGTTTCCAGCTGCAGAAAGAGAAATGCTGTTATGAATTTGAAAACCTAATTGATAAATACTAAACTTATGCATACAAACTATTTAACAGTAGTAAACCAATATTCAATTAACATTCCCATATAATATTGAATAAAGCTGAATGATGATTATTAAACATCATACCTGGTATAATCTAATTGTAGGAGAGAGATAAAAATAAAAATATATAAATAAAATTCAGTTCAAAGAAGACAAAAACTTTCAATCGTTATAAGACATAAAATGCTAACCATTGAGCACCAGAGTTGACCTTCGTCCACACAAGCCAGACTAGAAGGGCAATACACATGGAACCATCCTTCTTTTCCTTCACGGATTCCTAAGACTAGTTGATGAACATCACAGCGTGGATCTGTCCCAATTCTCTCCACAACAGGCATAAAACTCCTGTAATCACATGCAAAATGTTACTCATAAACACAACAGTTATACTTAGATCAGATGTAACTAAATGGTTAGATTTGAATTTTCATTTAACTTTTTGCTAGGTGTAATTAGTTGTAATTGAAAGTAACAATTAACCATAAAAATATTTTTGAAAATTTTTGAAAAGAATTGAAAAAATTATTTCTGAAACAAATTGAGCTCTTTAAGGATGTTGTAGGAATATGATACATGTAACAAGTAGATATCTTTAGAATTATTTGCCTTGCTGCTGCAATACATATATTAACTAAATTCAAAATGGGTATTTTCAAAATGGAAACAAAAATGGGTAATAATTTGTAACTCTAAACTTGCTTGATAATTAACTTTTTGTATTCCACATAGTTATACAGAGTTTGTGACTGCATTTTTATTTATACATTAACACACTATTTAATTATTAATACCCATTAGTTGAAATTTTGTTCGACAGTCCACTTACCTCACAAAATGCTCATGTGCCAGTGCATCATCTGGGAAGGGAATGGGCTGTAGAAGCTGAGCAAGACCAGGTCGCCAATCATCATATCCTGAACTATAACAATTCAAACAACCTACTTAGTCATAAGGCTGTGCATAAATTTTTGTACAAAATTAAACGGAATTCCAATCAGAAAATTCTAGTCTACTAATATCATCATATATAACTTATCATACAAAATTTTTCCATATCTTCCATACTAAATCCTTTTCCTTCACAGTATATCATTGAAACCCGATAAAATAAATTAATTATGATACAAACACACGTTCTTATGAACTTAAAATAATACTAGTGCTTCTATGGAGTATTATATCCAATGAAAGATTCGCTCGTATTCTTTATGTATTTCTGACAGCTTTATTTGTGTTGTCTGATTTTTAAATATTGAGAAAAAGTAAAAAAAAAAATTCAAGTTCTTTGTACTTACACTGTGAGAAGAACTTTAAGAAAACAGTCAAGCTGAGTATCAGTACTTTCTTGTGTTAAATTCTCAGTTTCATTTCGGGCTTCAACGGAATGTCGTTTCTCAAAAATTGAGAACACAGCTGCCAAACAAACCGCTACAAGATTTGGGAGAACTCTTGGGTGTGGACAAGTGCTTCCTGGTCCATGAATACTGTAAATAACAATAATTTTCTTTCATTTCTATAAAGTACATATTTTCTCAGAATTAAATGATTGTGAGTTGTCATATTTATGGACAGTAAAGTATTTTGTTATTGCAAGCTTAAAATTTAGTTCTATCCTCATGAAGTTAAATTTCAAATCAATTTGACCAGAAAAATAACATTCCTCATAGAAATGCATTTCAACTACTTCAGAACTGTAGTATTCAAATGAATGAATTACTGGAGTTTTCTAATACCTGCCTAAAGATCAATTGAAATAAAGTAATTAATAAATATTTAATAAAGCACATACCATGCTACAAATTGCGACAACACTTCATTACCACCATTCTGAGAATGAAGTGCACATATATAATCCTGGACCAGTCGTCGCATGTGAGGGAATTTACCAAAATCCTGTAAAAGGATACAGTTAATATTAAATTATATTTCAATAATTATTCATGATTACAGCTGAGAGCATTTAAGTCCCTAAATTACTTACAAAAATATCGAAATGAGAGATATTTCAAACAATATATTAAAATTATTATGGAATTAAGTCACAAAGAGTATTTATTACAAAATACAGAAGGTGACATATCAAGAAACATATTAATTTTTATCCTTAATTTAGAAATTCCTATTTTTATAAATATAATAACATTCCCAGTAAAGTGAAGGAGTCTCACCACATTGTGCTTGAGGATGCGTTGCACGACGGGAGTAAGACGCTCGGCCACGACGGGAGAGCGAGGATGGGCGGCGCAGTGGCGTGAGAAGAAACGACACAACTCTGCGGAGGGCGCAGAATTGGCGAGCAGAGGCGCCAGAGCTGCGGTCAGCTGTTCGCTGTGCCAGCGACTCGTCCAAGCTTCGTCCTGCGCATCAACACACACAAGATAAATACCGGTGGAGAGGTATACAATTTCTCGCTTTAGTAGTTTTCGGAGAAGCAAATGGTGCACTGAAAATTCAAGGGCCCGATAGCATCTTAATCCTTATTGCATTAGATTTAATGAGCATCTTAAAGAAATTGAAATGAAAATAAATTATAAATGTTGTCTGTGATATAAACTAAAAATTGTGTCTCTTTTCCTTGCTTCATAACCACATAAAATCGAGTACTCGAAGTATTAAGAACCAAGATATCTCAACTTAAACATAGCGAAAAATCAAAATAATAATAATAAAATAAGTCAATAAATTACATTTCACCAGAATTTACCCTTTTAAAATCAGGAACTTTGAAAAATCCTTTCTCGGTTAGCTTCTATAATACTACTCGCTGGAATAGACTTGCATTGATTTGAAGGATTGCAGCGTTCTCTAATTAGTAAACATGGAATGGGAGAGACGTGAGTGGTTTGGAACGTTTGAGGTATCGTATGGGTTGAGTACCTGTCAGATGGTTATACCACCAACCTGGCCCAATGTTTCTATAATACGATAGCCACATCCTCTCAAAAGTTTGAGTTCCCATCCTTAATAGTTTTTCTCCATGTTGATGAATGAATAAGTTACTCGCGACAAAGCAGCTCATTCTTACATTTGACGATGTACACGAATTTTGAAAAAGGTGTTAAGGCAGAAGAGACAGACTCCTGTAATAGTGATTTTCAGCATTTTGGTCACTCTTCATTGTATAAGTTTAGAAAAAATCAAAACAAATAGTTTTGCAAAAATAATGTAATAAAATTTTACCAAATAAATTAAATTCTACCCCTTAGTGTCCGAACAGTATTGCTTTTTTTAAGGATACGATAATTATTTTAATGGATACTCCTACAGTATCCACTTTGTACACATCATCGAAGACGTTAGAAGGATGAACGGAACCCTCTCTTTAGAATCAGCGACGTCACGACATTATCACACAGATTCGTCAGTTTAATTGAATAATGCTCGTAAGTAATACAATAGTTGTGTAACAGTGTTCCTTACCTCTACTAACAGACGAGAAACGATCTCCATTGGTGCGTGCGTAACGCACTCATCCTGAAGGGGTGTTGTTGTCGCCAGCTCCACGAGATTCTGAAACATACAGCGAAAAGACCACTGAACTACTGAGTACACGAAGCCGACGGGCTTTCTTATATACGCTTCACGCTTTCGTGCGCCAGGTGACGTCAGAAGAGCGGACTTGAGCGCCGCCGGCGACGTACTCTCCAAAGATTCTCAGACATCTCCATTTACGTCACGTCCTTCCGGGGTGTCTCAATGTTTGGGTTCATTCCCTGGACGACAGGAAGTTGCCTACGTGTATTGATACTCACTTAACGGAGGATAATGACTATTATGTGTCATCTTCGAGATCAGATACGACATGACGCTAGACATGTCGTCACTGTTTCGGGACGTCATATTATTACTGTCTTTATTCTCATAGGCATCGGAAATTAATCACTCTTCTATCTCCTTTACATCAATTTCTATTCAATATGTAACAAATCCCATTCAATAAACAAAAAATTAGGCAAATTATTCAATCACCGGTATATTTTACTTCATACAAACATAATGAGGAAGTTGAGTTTTTAGAAAAAGGTATAATTGTACATCTCCAAGCATCTTATATGCGTCAGAAAATTATCAAAGATAATTACCCATTCTTTCAAAAAACTTCCAAGATACAATAAGAAATGAAGTTGGAGTTAAACACTTTTCTCTCATTTACGTTACTTACCTACGACATAAAACCACTGAAAAACGAATAGATTTCTTCTTTTTCCGCTGTTTGCTACGAACGTGATAACCTCTTTTGAGTTACAATTTAACCCCAGATGCCCATTTCACGAACGACGATTTAGATGCTTTTTGGTTAATGTTTACAACATGAGGATAATATGAGAGAATTAATGATAAACAGAAAAAAATAGTCCCCTCCAGAGCTGACATTAGCAAGCGCTGGACCCCTATTGGGTGCCCAGTCCCACTTAAGAAAATAACTTAACAAGTAGTCGTGTCCTAAAAGCACAACTAGCGTTGGGTCGTTTTCTTACTGTTCTTAGAAAAAACATAAATTTGGAGTTAATTTAAATTTCGATATTAATTTATATAAATTTTCGATCTTTAAATTATCGAAAAAACGTTATGAAAAATAGAAGTGTTGAAATACTTCAATTTTAAGTGAAGAAATTAATAAGGAAAATATAAATCTTCATCAAATTTAATGGGTTCTTGTTTTGTGCATTTAACAAAGATAAAAATCATCTTTAAATTGTAATGTTTGGACGAATGGTTTAGATTTTATAAGAGTTTTAATGAAATGGTGTCGCAGTTGTATCTTGCATCGGAAGCGAAAGATCGACCTACGAGGTTTCCGGTGAAGGGGGTTCGTTGGTCTAACGAGTAAAAAAAAATTCCGGGTAACATCGGGTAATCAGCTAGTAGATCTATAATCAAAAAACGTAGATGGATCATATGACGGTGTAATGCGCGAGCTTTGTTAATAGATGAATTATGATCATGTACCTATGACATATATCCTCGTTGAGAGAACCTATGTCATATCTTTGATAATAGATCTCTGACATAGAAATACTGGCCTAAGCTTAACAGGGACTTCTACAAACAATATCCTTCAACATTAAAAAGTTTCGTAGCCTTTCCAGACTTGGAAGGTCAAGTTAACCATTGAAGACAATGACTTCGTACGAACGGAAAACCGGTTTTGATCGATACAAATAACCTATTCCCTAATGAGTAGAATATTCTCTTTGAATGAAAGGTAGTTTTGATATTATAAAACCTGGTAATACACATATTTGGTCTCATTTTCAATTAATTTTTACTTTCTTTTGCATTCAACCAGAAACATCCGGGATGTGGTAAGTTATTTCCTGTTTGTTTGGGTGAGGGTCATAATGTTCCGGAAAAACGTCACTGAATACACCGTATTATCACAGTTCAAAAGATATAAGTTTGAGATTTCGAACGGTAATCAAAATCAAGTTCGAAATGTTCAAATATTGTTGTAAATAAAACAGAAAAAAGAATAAATATGAATATTCATTCCCATCGATATGATGCATAACTTTCTAGTGATGGATAGCTAAAAAATAGTCGGTTTTCTGTGTGCCTCATGCTACTATAAGAACTGAACTGATGGAGTATCGAAGAGTGAAGTTTATTTCCAAATACTAATACTTCACATCAGACCACGAAGCTACATGGCTCTATTGTTTTCTCACATTCTTAGTATAGGAAAATGTATTGTAATTGTAGAAAATTTCGATCCCGAATATTTGACTGAAAACGTCATCATCGCCATTTATTCATTTGTCGCATTTAGATTAGTACTTGCTTGCAGTATATGTACATACACTACTTTAAAACCTTAATATAGAGGATGCTTCATACAATGATTTAAGTAAATCAGTTAATTGTCCTCCACGTGGTCATAAGCAGTTTGAAGCTGCTTTTTTGACATTAATTTATTTATATTTATTTTACACATTTTATTTAATTTTTTACATTAATATTACTATATTTAATGTTATTTGCAAAATCATACATTTGTATGCTTTAATCCTGTAATTTAAAACGTAATGTAATATTCTTTGCGATATTTTTTAATATCTTGTAATTAATGTATTTTGCATTTTATTTAACCATCATGTATCACATACGTTGTAGTTTATTATCTAATATTTGTGTTTGACCTTCAGACGTCATCCTAATTGAGGTTTTCTCTGAGTTTTCCTCAATTGCTCAAGGTTAATACCGGAATGATCATTAGTTTGATACCCCAGAGTAGAGTAATTACACAGCTCTCCTATTTTTTTCTGGTATAATTTATGTACGTCTCCATGAATGTATTGTTATTTATGTATTGTTATTAATGTATGATTATTATGCATTTATTGACGGTGATAAGGCAGAAGAGCAGACCTCATGGCTTCCGCCTAACCACAAAATAAAGCAGTTTATAATAATAATAAAATTATTATTATTATAATTATAATATTATTATTATAGTAATTCCTGAAAATTGGTGTAAAATTTCAGGAAATTTTGTTTTGAAATTGTGTACAAATTATTTCCACGTATTGTCATGAACTTTTAAAGTATGCGCAGTAAAATAAATTCTATACGACACAATACCACTTAGATATTATTCCAAGGGAAAATATTTTCTTCCAGTTACCCATCACACAGGTAATAACAGAGCAACGTTAACGAGAAGTATGAGTAATATCCTTGCACATGCATTTTAAATCAAATCTAAATAACAACCGGAATCCAATGTCTTTTAGCAGTATGGTCACTCATATTCATGAATTTGAAAGAAGAGCAGTCAAAGAAGAGTAATATTATGCTGACCTATGGAGTCAATTTTGATAGGACTCATAATCGGAGTCACGATTGTCAAAAAGCACATGATTTGCTTCCAAGTGTTTCATCAGATCTGAAAATAGTCCCGAATTTGAAATCGGCAGCAAAATGAGAAACGTTCTCAGAATTTTATTATAACTTAACGATGACGCAGATTAGATGGAAAGGTAGTGGAGAGGATGTATTAAGAAGTTGTAAAAGGTAGTTTAACTATAAAAAATTAGATTTGAAATTTCTCCTTACAAAGTATGGTTATGATATTCAGTATGAGAGACTAGCCGAGAAAATGAGCCCGACAACTTGTTTGTATCATTATTCCCTAAGAGAAATGAAATTCATTGTTATTTTTAGGAAAAAGGACATTTTTAAGAAAGTTTGTTAGACTTCAAATTCTCAAAAGGCGCTATTTAAAATACCATAAGCAAGAAGGATGAATTGTGTCCCATAACCACTGGAACGTACATACACCTGGAAGCTATTGTCTAATGAGAGTAATTAGGTCATTCCGTAAGTTTGACACAAAAGGGGGGAAGTGAATCACAAAATTAGGGGAAACACGAAAATTGATGAAGACTGAATAAATAATGTTTCTTGATTATTCCCATTAATTACGTGCCACCTAAGTTATAAAATAAAATGCAACATGATTTGAATGATTAAAGTCATTAAATTGAAAATACCCAAAACGTATAATCAATTCCTTTACAATAAAAATGAGAAATGAATACGGTGGTATGAAATTATCAAGTACCATGAAAGACATATATTGCCTGTGTCCATAGACATGTTAATAACTCGTCAAGCATAAAATTGAACTTAAACTTCCGTCAACTGAGTAGATCAATGTAATATTAGGAAAGTGTCAGTGGCAGAGGGCGTGTAAGTATATTCCCTTTTATTTTGCAGACTTAACAAGCGGTTATAAATAGAGGCGGTGATTTAATTATTTTATGATGCATTGCTTAAAGTCACAGAAAATCCTAAATTAGATATTTTTAATAGATACAAAGGACCATTTTAAGAAGACCTTTAATTAATTTCTCATTTTACAATTTTTACACAAGTACACATTCATTTCATACGTTTTTTAGGAAGAAATAATTAAATACACATATAATTCACTTAAACATGTCGGTGTTTCAAATTATTTAATAATGATAGTACACGACAGTTAAAATATATCTTTTCTTCAAGAACCTTTTTCTCGGATCTTCATTGGTATTTCATAAAATATTCCAGGGGCTGCTTTATTGACGTTTCGACTCTTCAACATTTTCCCCCCTCACCTACATCTGATGGGCAAACTACGGCCTGCGAGCCAACTGCCGGTCCACCTCTCTATCCGGTTCTCCACAGAAAAAAATTGTTAAAATATACTTATTCACTTGTCTATTTAATTTTTTTAATTACAAAGAAAGAAGGGAATTATATTTTAAAGTTAAATAAAAGCATACGAAAATAGTAAAACATTAAAGTGCAAACGTTTATAAAATAATAAAAGAAATAAACACATTTTTCTTTATTTCTTTTCCCTGTTTTTGCAAGCTTCTATTTAACTTGACCTGTTAGTATGTTTGGGCCAAATCTTGCAACTGAATTTTAAACCAGTTCCTCCCAACCGATTACGCTGAAATTTGTCACTCATGTATAAACCCGATGACAATGCATTATTATTGTGCCTACCTCAAATGAAAACTTTTTAATTTTTTTACTTAGATTTTACTCCGAGATAACTCATGGCGAATTATTTTTGATAAGCGTCCCAAGAAATACAAACAGTCTCTCGATACAAATAAGAATAACGAATTGCATAATCAACGTTTATTCATTATTACTTCCTTTCTTATCATTACGAACAGCAGAGAAACTTTTTATTTTATCATGACGATCGCTTCTCAAATGGATGCTTATGCTGCCGAAAGGCGTATCACATGCACAATTGTATGTTGTTTATTAACATTACATAAAAGATTTTCAGTAGTGTGATCATGAGAACTTTTTTTTTTTTTTTTCATTTAATTTTTACTTACGGCGAGGTTCAATCATACAATATATACAATTTCAATTGAGACCCCCCGCGCCCATGTGGAACACATATTGCGGGGGGTCCCTTAGAACATTCACACACTTACAAACATACTTAACACTTCCTGATTCTCATTCATTCACCTCTCTAAAAAAAATCAATATATACATCCAAATACAAACAAGGGTCTAACTACATCCAACTACCAACACCATTTAGCCTTCTCCATTTACTGCGGCACGCCACAGCAAATGGAGAAGTTACCGTCCCCGCCACGTGGAGGCATGGTGACCCACCACTAGCGGAGACCACTGCCAACGGCAATAAAAACACACATGACACACATATATTTACAACATATTTTTCAAGGATAAATACATTTCCACAACAATTTTCACAACAATTTTCATTATATACAAAACAAAAACAAAAACAAAAACAAAGCAAAAACATTTCACAATTTTATACATACAGAGACTTAAGCTAAAAACAGACAAACAACAAGCAGGCAAAGTGCAGACACTATTTACAATATATACATAAAAGTTTACAGTTGTCCAATACTCGTTACCGTTTCATTGCAAGTTTGTTCTCAAAGCAAGTCAAAAGATTATATCACAGAGCCTGAGGTTTGGTGGACGGTCGTTATGAGAGTTGGGATGATCAAGTCACCCCCGAACGACCACCATTCCCGAGGGGTTCCCAGGCACGCTGCGCAGAACTCCTAGAACTCTTCTATAGTGCGTGGCTACACTTTGTAAGTCGAGATTCACCCCCCTCCTCCGGAACACTTCTCGGGTGTAGCGATGCAGCACGACCGGATCAGATGGGACTCCAGCCGCCATCAGCTGCATCGCCAGTATCTCTTTGGGATACCGAAACATCAACCTGTCCCCTCCGGGCGCCGTCAGCTGCACAAGATATTGGAGGGCAGCCTCCAGCATGGGGGTTTCCTCTAGTCTTGCTAGAATATGATTCACGCGAAGACCAGAGTACACCCCCTCCGGGGAGACGTCGAGTGGTGATGTCTCGGCGTCCTCGACGTTAAATTCCCAGGTTTCATCAGCTTCGATAATCCCAGAGGGAGGCGAAAAACAAAGGCCACAGCACCAGCAGAGGCAAGTTATTAGCCCTCCGCTTATTGGTTGGAAACGAGATGTTATGTTTCCAACGAGAGAACCAGTCATTCTGCGCAAGAATGAGGATCGAGGTTGCCTTTGATCGTTCACAATCTCAGGCAAGTTTTCAGCCACGTAGCCTGTGTCCAAATCAAGGACCCAGGCATTGGGCGTCGACTTGCCCTCGACGAAAACGAGTTTTGGGGTGTCATCGAATTCTGAGCTCGTGTCCGACCCTGACTCAGAAAACTCTTCCTCATTATCGTGGGAAACTCCGCCCTGGTCGCACTCAGTTGGACAAGTGCACGGAAGGATGACCGTTACTTCTTTGGCGAAGCGCACACGTCGTTGAGCCATAGGTTCTACCTCCGACTTGGGCTCAGTCTGGGCTTCCCCAGAACTGAGCTCGTCATCTTCAGTGCGGACAGTACTACTCACTAGGTTGAGTACTAAGACTCTTCCCGTTTCGTAGTCATGATCCTTAGAACATAACTCACGTATGCCTTCCACCGCAGATCGCGGCACCCATCTACTGCCGGTTGTCACCAGCGAGACATCTCGACCGTGGTAAGTGAGGATAAAATCCTCACCCACCGCGACCAACCTCCATCGTGAGCTTTCGGGGGTTTCGCAAGACATTTTCGGCTCTTCCCGTTATCTAGAAACTGGCGGAAGGCTTACTCAATACACACTTACTCACACAAATACACAGAGAACTCCGGTCGCCCGGAAACAACCCCCTACGGCTCAGACTTAGATTAGTCTGCGGTCTCGAATGACTCTGCCGGCAAACTCTTCCAGCAGTGCCAAGGCATCATCATTTCCCAGAGCCGCGGAAATAACTTTCGGCTCTAAGACAACTCCGTATTTTTCCTCAAGTTCAACTCTAGCCCACGTATGCCTCTCGCAGGCGTAGAGTGCGTGTTCTGATGTATCTGGCTCGCCACACTCACAGAACGGAGAGACGGCTAGACCAAGGTCATATAGTTTGCCCCGGAACGGTCCATGTCCACAAAGCAGATGGACCAATTCCCGGGACGGGGAGAACTTCGTCTTCCCAGAGAAAACAACTTCTGGGAAGAACTCCCTAAATGGGCCTTCACCAACCTCCTCCTGCCAGCGAACTTGCCAGATCCTGAGAACCTTCTTAGTTATGTAGGCTTTGTCAGACACCGTTGTTGCATGTCCCGGACTGTACGAGACATCGTCCAGCACGTATGGCAGCCCCTTTCTAGCACAATATCTTGCCCCTGCCTTGATAACTTCAAGGTCAAGGGGCAGTAACCCTGTCAGGACTTGGAGCCTGACAGTTGGAGCTGTTCTGTATGCTCCAGATATGGCTATCAGGGGTGCTCTTTGCGCACTTTTAAGCGCTCTGCCACACATAGTTAGACGAGCTCGGTGCGCCCACACAGATGCACAGTACAGGATTATTGGCAGGAATGCGCCCTTATAGATGGTCGTCAGGGCCCTGCGGCTTATGAGTCGCTTCCTTGTCGATAGTCTCATGAGCTTGTAAAAAACGTTTTTGGCCTTAGCCGTAACAGTCTCTACATGCTCGAGAAAGTTCAGCTTGCAGTCCAA
>NNCF01128561.1:191945-235881 GCA_002313205.1 Laupala kohalensis | reverse complement strand
CCTCATCAACTTCTCGCAGCTCCCTGCTCAAAGAGATGGCGTACTTCTCCCAGTCAGCTCTTCCCAACTTGAAACGATGAAGTGGCTCATCTTCCAGGGTTGCCCCTGAAGAGTGGAGATCATCCTGGGCCAACGAACAGCATTTCCATCTAAGGATCCGATGATCAGATCCAGTGAAATAATCATCGATTCTCCAATCCACAATACTGTCGCGTCCTCCCACAGAGGTTGCCAACGAGACATCAATGTTCGACTCGCCCAGCGGGCTAAAGAAAGTTGTCAAACATGATGCTACATTGGCCACCTGCAGGTTGTGTCTAGCAATAAGCTCCTCCAATTCGCCCCCTCTGGAATCCTCGACTCCGCTATGCCAAAGATGTGATTTGGCATTGGCGTCCATGCCCAAATGGATTACATGCCCGCGGAGTTGTCGAAGCACCAAATCAATGTGCTCCAACAGAGGACCCGTCGGGAACGGATGTGGAGGAAGATACGCTGACACGAAATAAGACGATCGTCCGTTCCACGCCACCTGGCACACTAGCAAGATTAATTATTGTGACCAATAAATAAAGAAATTGTAATAGTGAAAAGTATAAAATAATAGATAGACTTTTACGCAATGTTTATTTACGCAATGTACTAAAACGAATAAAATAAGTTTAGGTTGTATTAAAGTAATGCCAAATACTGATACCTCCATACATATTTCCCGTAAGTAGATCCTAATGAAAAAAATAACTTACTTTCTATCTTATCGCTGAAAATGATTTAATATTTTATGTGAATTATTTGTTTCCAAACAGCTAGTCGTGCGAAATGTTCAAAAAAGTGGATACCAACTTATTTCATAGGACAGGGATGGTTGGTAAGTACTTACCGAAGCACGTATTTTCTTTACAATTCGCGCGAATTTTGAAAACAAATAATTGACACAAAATATTAAATCATTTTCAGCGATAAGATAGAAAGTAAGTTATTTTTTTCATTAGATAAAAATCACGTTTATTTTTAATCGGATCTACTAACGTTAAATAAGTATGGAGATATAACATTTAGCGTTGTATTACCTTAATACAAACCTAAACTTGTTTTATTCGTTTTAGTACATTGCGTAAATAAAGGCTTATTAAAAAAAAAGTTTTTATATATTATTTCTTTTTGAGTAAATTGCATTTTATGTAATTTGTTGACTCGTTAATTAAGTATATTATTGTTTCTATTATAGTGTGAAACTTAGTTAACTTTTGTATATGCTGTTTGAATGCTTATTATTTAGTTTAATACTTATTATTTATTATTTAGTAATGTTTATTATTAGTCGTAATAAAGAATTCCTTAGAGATTACTTGTTCCAGAGTAACAAACCAATAAGGATCTCTCGCAGTCGCCTCGTATCTACATCAACATGCTTCCAAGAGACTGTATTAGACAGAAAGAAGATGAAAGAAACGTTTGAGTCTCACACACGAGTTCATTCAGCCGAGGAGATAATACGAGGATAGAAGTTTGCGCTCGGCTCCTCCTCCCTTCTCTTCCTCCATCCCCCCACCACCCCCCATGCAAACTCGACTTAAAACTCAGAACATATGCAAATTGAATAATATCAATTCTCCACAAGTAAGATTTCAATTAGAAGACATTTCCTTATCTCATTTAAATTTGGGGTGAAGTTGTCCGTTACTCCAGGATTGCCAAGAAAACACACTATTATGACAATCTAAAAAACTTAATATATCACAACATGAAAAGGAATCAAACAAATTTCCTCATGTTCCACCAACATGGCATGTAAGAGTGTAGTATATTATGGTTATTTGGGATTGTACACGTGTCTCAGAGAGAAATTAGTAGTCTGAATTGTTGCAACTAAAACATAACAAACATAACAAAAATTTCGGGAGTTCATATTTTATTATTTTGCGGCATTCAATTCGAATAACGTTCCAAATACAATCAGCAACTGTTAATGTCCTCAAATCACTTCACACAACTATCATTAATGATTCGTTTAGCGTTTAATATCTTTTGTCCGCTTCAACGATATTAAACAATGTGTCTATTAATAAAATGAGATTCAACAAGGACTCTCAAAACATCATTGGTTCATAGTTACGAATAGAGCTCGGCTCTCAGTGAACGAAGTGAACGAGAAATGCCAAACTGTTCCCAGGAGTCGGTATTCAAATCATTTCCTGGATAACACGTTATGTAGAGAAAAAGAATAGTTAAACTCGTAACTACATTTTAACGACACTATTTTCATGATGCATATTTCTAATGTACAAAAATATGACACTGAGGAGAGGTCATACTGGCGCGTCGTATCAAAACTGACGAGAGACCATAATCCTGCTCTTTCTCAAACCTATCGGGTGGATGGAGAGTTTCCAAAGATTCGCGATTAAGTTCGGTGCTATTTGGATGAAGATGTTAAACAGAATTCGTCTCCTTAATTACTCCATAAAGAAATCAGGAATCAATATGAAGTTTGACCACAGCCATAATTACTTGAAACTGTTTTGGTGTATTGTACTGAAATATATCGAAAATGTTTGGATGTTTGAAAATGTTTCAATTAGTGACTTTCCTCTTTGCTCTCTTCCAGATGAATATTCGAATTTGATGAAGAATTTCCACTGGGACTGCGTATCTTTTTTTGTTTTTTTTTGCAATCGAAAAGACAAATAAGGCTTACACAATATTTTATATTCAAGATACCGCCGCAACCTTAACGCCCACTGAATATCTATCAATGGAACAGGGAGAAGTATACTGTTGTTAAACGGAAAGAAACCTATACCCTAAGGAGATGAGTAACAAACACTAAGAGAAGGCGAGGTAGGTAGAGGGAGATTCGTAGCCGCAAGGTAAGACCAACAGCTGCCCGTGCGTCGCTCCCGCTCCCTTGCCTCTCGGAGGAGCAGATCGATGACCCCCGCCCCCGCCCTACTACCACTCCACCGCTGCGGCTGCGGGGGCGGCGAAGGAAAAGCATCAACACGACGCTCAGGCAAAACGTCTTCTAATACAGCGCAGAGAGAATTGAACACGCCTGGAGCAGAATTTCAAACGGAGGCCTCTACTTTTTTTTTATTAGCGCTGGTGGGATTCTTTCATGCTCCTCAGGTAAATTCTAAGATGTACAGCAATATATTTACATATAAAAAATATATCGTACTTCTTTGTAACTTAAAATTTTTTTTTTCAATTTTAAATTCATTTTTAAAATAAATTGATTAATTTGAAAAAGTTTGACGTTAATTTCTGCAAACAGAATTTAAGGTATGTTAATTACCTGTATATTAATTCATTGCTAAAATAAATAAGTAATACAGTTCATAAAAGTTTCATTTTTCGATGGTTTTCACGTTTTTTCAAAAAACAACAACTTAGATCGCGGTTAATACCAATTAAATTTCCTTTCAACTCTATAATAAAAGCGAAGAAAACTATGAATCCAGAATTTTCCCCATTATTTCATTTAATAGTATCATTTAACAAGGATTTTCAGTCGTACGGACTGCACAACGGGTAGCATTCCTTTTACGATCTGCAAGAAGAAAAAAATGATTCAACGCTTTTTTCTATTTTTCTAACCAAATTTACAAATTTCCTTGAATCTGGCATGAAGTCTGAAGGCCGCTTGATAATATGATTTTTTTAGAATGTCGAACTGTCTCTATACTAGTGCAACGGTATATCCTGCGGGAAGAGCTTCACAATTAGCTAACCTCGACTCAAGAAGGAAATAATGTGATGAGCATCACGGTGTGATCACATTACATCTAATATAAACACTCTATACTCATCTTACACACGGCTTAGTGACTCTGGGTGTCATAAAAATCTGCGTTGAGGATCTCAAATACAAAGACGTCTTGCATAATACTAGAATTCATTAAAAAATTGCTACAAAATACGACAAACAATAACAAACGAAGTTCGTGAAAACTGAGTCTTATGGAAAACGCCAAGTTCTGACTTCGATTGTAATAGTTACAAAATGTTAGGCCAAACTTTTGGATGTTTATGAAGAGAAAATATAAATTGAAGATGAAATAAAAAAATGTAATGTCCGGACGGAAGAATAGACCGCATGGCTTTATTCTCGCCCAATAAAGCCACTTATTTTTTCCAGCTTACATTTGCATGGCCCATATGATATTTTGGATCTTTCTATTTCTTGGCGCATTTGTGCTGAAGATTATCACATTTGTATAGTTGGTTGTTAGAGCCTTTGGCAATTGACACATACGGCTTACTTCTGATTCGGAAAAACCTAATATTCCAGCTCTCCAATGCTAAAGAAGTGTAGTTCATTAATTTGTCATTCTTTACTTTGCATCCCTACCATTAATTAATTTTTAACGCCCACCTTGGTTGGAAATCGAGAATTATAAAAGGTTCCCTATTCAGCGCTAAAATGACAAACTCTCGAGACATGTTTTATCATACAACTGTAAAGATAAAAACTAAGCGAGCCTATAAGTAAGTAGAGCTATAATTTAATTTATTTTGATCCAAACAACAATATTTCCCCAGCAGCAAAAACCCTCTTTCGGATAATATAAACACTGGCTTTAGATGAAAAACGAAGATCACAAAACTATGTATTGTAAATAAATTTTATTACCAGATATGTACTCGACGCCATTTAACTGTTAACTACAAATAAATACTTTTTTGTCGATTGGTGATACTGTCTGATTTTGTGATTACTTGTCCTGACCACCTCCATTACTCGTCCTGATCGATTTTTCACTCCGTAACTTAAGCTATAAAGAGACAAATTCTCAATAAAATTGCGAAGTAAATTCCATCTAGAAACAATACGAAAGTTGAACATTTTCGAAGTCCCCGTTTCCTGGAACCGGATGTGCGGAAGATAAAGAGGAAGAAAAACCAGGTTACGTGACCGCAACTGTGTCAGCCATGGAGGAAGAGTTTATTACTGCGCGAGCGGAGTTCCTGCATTGCTCACTGGATGAGGGAAGAAGCGACCATATACTACTCTTTGCAAGGTAAAGTTCTATGACGGGAGGATTTTTCATCATTGAGGCCTCATGCAATTTAATGCATGAATTTCACAATAAATTAAGTGAATCAGAAATAAACAAATAAAATTAATTATTATATAAATGAATATATTGAAACAATATTTATAAGGTTTAATGTTGCATAAGGTTGATATTACGTCAAAAACATTAAAAAATATTTTCTGAATTTCGACTCCGACTACATATATAATAAATATTATTTATGCTTTATCTTGCTTAAATAAATACCTTCATATGTCTATTGTCTCTGAAAATAAGTTTTAAAAATATTTACACGGAATACGGGTTTAAATTCGTATTCAACTCAATGAGTAAAAAGTGATATTATTCTTTTTCATATGTGACAAGTATTGTAGTGAGGAATGTAGCCTGAAACATAACTTCATGGATTGGTCAGTAGTAACGAGATATTTAATTTGGTAATGGAGGATACATATTTTTGAACAAATCAACTGAAATGATTTTATAGGTATATTCATATAGGTACTACAAACGAAATGATATTTAGGAGAGCGAAACCCATTCGATCTTGGAGCATGTTCCTTTTTTTGATACCACACATATTCGTGAGAAGTTTCAGCGTTTCAGAAGACGACAATGAGATGAGTTCTCATAGATGGGAAAGAATATTTCTGGGAGTGACAGGAGTCGTGTTTCCAAACACCCAAAGGAATTCACCTCTTCCGTCAACTTCGTTGCGCGGTTGCTCGGAACAGCTCAGCATTGTTTTCTAGATCCAGAAGAAACCTGGACAATGCAATGAAGAAGATTCCCTTCCTTCCATCCCACCTCTCTCTCTGCAACTAGAGACCTTAATCAAGAGAGTACAGCCAGGGGAGGAAATATAATGCGGAATTTCTCATATTTCCGGAAAATACTACGCGCAGTTTCTCATAGTGGTTTCAATCAGCTGTGATCGGTCACATGATTGTGTCGTATCTCCCTTCCTTTCTCCCATCTCCACCAATAAGGAGAGTATTGAGTAATAGCTTGTGCCAAAACGATTATGAGAATGTATTCGAAGTAAACATAGCTGATATGAGAAATTATGTGCTCAGTAATTGTGACCACGGCTGACGGTTCTCTCTCGATTAAGGTCTCTAGATCTGCAACCACCGACTCGCGAGAGGCGACGAGAGATGGTTCACCTTTAAGCGACAGATCGATCCCCGCGCGGTGGCTGGGTGCGAAGCGGAGACGGGGGAGGGTAAGGGGGCGGATGTGGCGGCATAGCAGTTCGCTCGCAAACACACGCGGGTGTCGGTCGGTGGAGGAAGGAAAAGGAAGGAGGCGGGCGCCCTGGGCGGCAATTTGTTGCCGCGAGAGCTCCGGAGACTCGCGAGTGTCGTGAGCGATGCACCGCGGTGGAGGTGAGGAGTTGTGGGGGAGGGAGAGAGAGGACAGGATTCGTTCGCCGCCTCCCATTGGCTGCCGCTAGTGCTTCTGCTGCCGCCGCTACAGCTGCTTCGCTCTTGGAGTTCCCCACTTACAAGGGAATGCAGGGCTTGAAAATGTCTGTAAACAGCACCGACTTGACACCATCAAAACGCCGTTACTTACACCAAAACACAGAGAAACTTGGAGAAATGGCTCCGTCCCACTGGCTCAAAGTGTAATGTCGTGAGAGAAACAGTATTTGTGTTATTGTTGAGGAAATAATCTCAATTTG
Source organism: Laupala kohalensis (assembly GCA_002313205.1). NCBI lineage: Eukaryota > Metazoa > Arthropoda > Insecta > Orthoptera > Trigonidiidae > Laupala > Laupala kohalensis. The sequence continues at coordinate 229,152 of NNCF01128561.1, read as the reverse complement.
AATCATACTAGATAATAACTTACACAATTTTGTACCATATTTTCCCCATAAATAAGAACATATATTTCATTCACATTTTGCACTAGGTTGACAGGTCAAACTCGGACTGGTTTTTACATGATGTAGATAAAAAATGCATCCTATTGATTCCTGTCTGGTACTCCGAATTCCATTGTTTTTATATTACTAGAATTCCTTTTACCTCACAGTTCGAAGAATCCACTCTCGTTCCACCCACATACGGAGTTTTCATCCCTTCGACATCTTTTATTACACCCTCCCACGCAGAGTGAACTGAGACAGAGGGTAAAGGAAATAATTTATCAACGCATTGCCAGCCATCTGCTTTTCTTCTTTATTTGAGAAATAAGAAATTTACCTTCTCTCTGCAATACAATAATCCGCGATCCATCTTTGAAGGGGTCTTTGAAACACACCGACACTTTGATTACTACAAAAACTGAGGAATTAGATGGCACGGCACCTTTCGTCCAACCACAACGCGATGAAGAAGTATTTCAGCATAAAATTTGGAATATAATGACAGAACTATCTTAGCAATGTATCAAAAAATATCATAACAAGCTATAATACAAAAAATGCAATAATAGACCGAAAACCAGTATATTCAATCTTTATAAAAATTAAGTAATTTCTGCTTCAAAAATCCGATGATTTAAAAAGAGTATTAATTTTATATAACTTTTCTCTATTAAACTGTTAGATGACAAATTCGAAAGAAATGATTTTAAAGGGTTCTTGGTGTAACAAATTTCATAAAAACGTCCTAAATGGTTACATTGGACAAAAATGATATCGAAGCAAAACTATAAGCTGTCTCCAGGCATATATATATACTTCTACTTTCTCATTCCATTATTTTCACATCCGAATCAATAGCGAGGAAGTCATGGATATATAACTTTTGAGTTCATTTATGTTGACTTGATGTGCCATTTAATACGTTAGTATTGAGTATTAATACGTTAGTAATTAATTTTTACGCTTAATTAAAAAACTTGTCTAACTTGTTTTGACAAGTTTTGACAAGTCCATTAGAGCAAAGTGAGATCATCAAGATATTTTTTACTACAGTCTAGATGCTATCAGACAATTGTTGGGTTCTTATTATATTGAAGTGTTATTTTTCTTTTGTGTATAATCATAATCTCTAGCCATATTGAGCATTGCATAAAATAAAGTTGGATATAAAATGGAAAGTTTGATCATCATATTAACTACTACTTATTATACTGCAAAGAAAGAGCCATTAAAAATTTGTTTTGAAAATCAAACAAGAAGGGAACTATATTTTTAGGAGGTACTAATAATATTACTGTGTCATAGACAGAATAGACAAAAACAGTTGAGTAAGGAAAAATTGATAAGGAAAAAAAATTGAGCTTCTGATTTGACGTAAAATATTGCAATTGGGAAAAATTAACACGTTTGCTTAGGAAAACATGAAACAGAGGAAGGAATGGTACATAGAATTCAGAAAAAATACATTCTCTTCAATGTTTATGATAAATTCATAATGCTAACTTATAATCGCAATACACGATTTTAGAATAATTTTCCGCAGAAGTTCGTGATTTGTCAATTCAAGTACACAGCCCTGAAGGGCTAATGTAATTTCCAAAGTGCTGGAATCAGAAATCCCGTGTCAGGGTTAACGAAAGTAGGCCAGATAAGAAGAGATAATCGACCTACTATGTATGTGCGTCATACGTGAGTAAACAATGGGGATGTGTATAAGGAATTAGGTCATCTCAAAACGAATGCTTTTTTTTCTAGTATTTAATATTTTACCCAGAAAAATCCTTCAATTAGGAAAATAAGGTTCATTATTTTCAGTTATGTATAGGATATCTGTCTTCAACTTTAAGAAGTTAGACATTTCGCCTAAATAAATATTTTAGAGTTGCATGAAAAAGGTTTGAATATTTCGGAACAGAAATTTTAAATATCAAAATAACATTGTCTACAATATATTGTCCTCAAATCTGACCAGACCGATAATCTCAGACGTCGCGAAATTTTCCATTTGTGTTATAAAATGTTCACGACTTAAGAATGGATATATTACAAAAAAAATAAAAGAATTTTTCGTAAGAATGGTCGAGTTCAAGGCCTATTAATTCCGTGAGTAGAAGCATTGTGTGTTTCACTAAGGAAAATGAACTTCGAACCACGAATTTATAGCGCTATGAACAAAAGCATACGGGTTAAATGCGGTACTTCAAGACATTATTTTGAGCAAATGCACCGTAGCCTAAGCTGAACGAACCTGCTTCCTAAATTTTCCTGACACAGAGTTGTCACCAAGTTATAGGGTCAAGAAGATTTGTTCAAACCACAAATTAATGTATAGTTGTATGTTTCACAAAAGTTCACAAAAAAATTACCTTACAATCCTGTCAGGACTATGTTTCGGTAGTATAGTTTAACGCAGAACTTAAAATGGTAATTTACAAATGCCCATAAACTTTCCGAAGGTAAAGCATTTTAGACTTTCCTCCTATTTTCCTTTTTTTTATTTTCAAATTTTATTTTCAGTAGATACAGAATGTGGTTACTACGCATTCAATATAAGTTTTTCCTTGGGTGTATAATTCCTTCTGCAATTGCTCCATTTTCACACTGGGCTAAAATATTAATGTATGTTTAATGAGCATTATTTTTAGTGAGCAATATTTTCTTTCGTGATATCGCTTCATCTTTTACTCACCTCTGTCACTACAACGTGACACATTGCAATCATCCCGCCCCGCAGAAACATAGCGGCTGACGATAGAAATATAGTCTGTCATAAATTTGTGAATTGTGATTTAATTAAAATCAATTAAGCAGTAAAAAGGTTCAGTCCTACCATCTTGCATTTTCACTTTAGTACGTTATTCATTTACGTTAATGCCACACAGGTTTCAAGTTTCTTGAAGAAAAAGGGTCGGTATGAAATTCTCTGTGGCAGATAAGTATGGTATATCCGACATGCATTATATCATCCCATTTCGAACTCTAGTCTAATTTCATATAAAAAATATACGGTGTTTTTAAATATTTCGTAATAATTGTCTTCTAGCAGTGATTTTATGCAAATTTTTCAGTAATCTGGATAATTTCAGTTATTTGACAAATTCGTACTATTATCAAATCTTTAAATTACTAGGATAATGAGTCAATTTCATTATAATGCTTTTTCATCATAATGAGTCAATTTCCAGTAACGTTTAGAATCCTATAATTAGCAACAATGTTGAGGGAGAATAGTAAGTCTAATGAAAAACTTGCAAAATGTATATTTATTGATCTACAAGAATCGAACAGTCCAGCGAACTACTTTAGGGATGGTAAAAAGTCATCTGTCGATTTGGTAACGAAAGCTACAGTAGCATGTACCAGCACCAGAAAACAGGAAGAGGCAGTCGAACTTGAAGGACTTGCATCACATCTGTTGACAGGGAGCGACATCTCTGACAAACTGAGCTTTCCTCCGGAGATTTCGAACCAGATTCATCTTGCACAACTAATTCATCCATGGCTGAGTCCTTGTAAGATGGTTCCGTGGAATATTAATAACTTAAAAATCTCATTAAATAAATTTCGCATTCACTTTCAATATCATCGATTTATTTTCTTTAAGATTTTACTAAAGTATTTTTCCTCACGTCTCCAAACCAGAAACAATTTCAATTTTTCATTTATTTGTTAAGAAGAAATGCTATTATAAAAAACTGTTAATTTATTGTTGAAATTTAAAGAATAGAGTTTGTTATGGTCCTGTTTATTAGCAAAATGGAATACAGTCTGTGTAACCCTATACGTAAGCAGCGATCGTTATTATTTCTTTCACCGAGTTTATTTTTAGTCACTTCTTTTTAGGCTTATTAGTTAAATAATATTTATTATCATGAAAATGGTACTTCGTGGAGGTCGAGTTTACGACATTTGTTAGTGCTTAGGATTTTCCTGAAAATACGTACTCAAACAAGAGAGCGTTTCTCTACCGCATTTGCGTAAGTGGTTCTATCCTCGGTAGAAGTGCCATTAATGTTAAGGCATTCCTCTCCAGTTCTATACCAATGAAGAAAATAGGTAATGTTAACAGAGTACTTATGATTTTGGGAAAGAAAAATAAAACGTGTGAGAGAGAAAAAAAGAACAATGTTTCGAAAACTTCAAAATAATATTGAAGCATGTTTCAAACCTTCCTATCATGCACTTGGAGCACGCATAGCTGATCGCGAAACTATTATCTCCTCTAGGATCGAAGTGAGGAATCATATGTGAAGATTCTCTTGGAAAGTCAGTTAAACCTCGAGTTTTAATTAGATCCTACTCAATCAGAATATAAAGGGAAAAAACAGCTCATAGCTCTAAGAAAATGAATATTAGGATGATTGATAGAAAGAATGAACTGAAAATTATACGCGACATAAAAGTCACCATGTAAGAATTTAGTACAGTAGAACTCCAATCAGGATTGACAGGAGAAAAAATAGTTGTATTTTCAATTTCTCTTCACGTAAGTATTATAATTCTTTTTTACTGTTCAGAGCAAACTGTAACCATCGCATACCTATTGTATCATTAATTTTTTGTTTATAATTGTATAGTGTTAATTACGTTTTGTCTTTTCCTCTGCTATATGCTATTTCTGAGTCTTAAAAATAACGGAAGAAATCCAATTATCTGAATATTTGACAATCCGGACTCGGTCTGGCCTCAATTGATCGGTATATTGAGAGTTCTACTATATAGGTAATTGAAATCGTGTGCCGTTATAAAGGCAGCTCATCCTTTGGACGAAGGCTCTTCATTGCGGTAGTTGGCGACATTTTCTTCTGCGTCTTCAGTGGACAGACGCCCCAAGGGCAAAGAGAGCCACGAGAACACGGAAGGCTATAGAACGGTATAGAACGAGAACACTGCTCTTCTGCGAGCGACTGGAACCACACCCGCGACGCTAGCTAAAAACCTCACTCTCGTCGTCGTGGGGTTTTCTTTTTATTTATTTATTTTATGCCTTTTTTCGACGAGGTTCAGGCCATGACGCCTGCTCTTCCATCTAACAGTTGGGTAAGAGAATTGGGAAGGTGAGATATTGAGTTGCCAGGGAACTTAAGGTACCGAACCGATATTTGTCTGGAGTAGGTGAGGGAAACCATAGCTGAAAACCTCACCTGGTTCCACCGAGCAGAACCCACACTCTACCGCTCAGCAGGATCGTGGAAGCGAAGTCGCTACCACTAGATCATCGATCTGTAAACATCGATGCAAAAAGACGCCTGGCGAGCGATCCGCCAGTGCTTACTTGCCCAGTACGGCTCACCTGTTGTGTGCGATGGTTCATACAAGATGTACCAAAATGATGGAGGAGGACTTTTGCAATGCAAAGAGTTCCGGTGCGGCCCGCACTTATGTGCCCTAGCCTTTATTTAGCATTTGGCAAGACATAAAGGTCTTGGATTTTTCTTCTTCTAATTTTGATTTTATTTTCGAATATCGTATACACCCACATAAGTTATGACAAAATATTATCGCAAAATATTAACAATCTTTTTAAAAAAAAGTGTGAAAAATTTTGTGAATTGAAGATTGTAACTTGTATTATCGGTCCATGACATCCAAAATTGTGTTTCCTGTCAGTTCCTGTGTTGTTTCGTGCTATTTCCCACAGGAATAACATCTAATAAAAGCATCCGCGCCACACAGATTAAATCTAATTTCTTACATGAGAATCAGTCTTATCCATTTGAGCATTTACTCGTGTGCACTTGGCGAAATTACAAAAAAATCATAAGGAGAAACTGTTGGGTTATTTTTAAAGAAATGAAGTCGTATACAAATTATTAATTCTCTAATACATACATAACCTGATGAAAATGGAAATTACGAGTCTTGAGAAAAGCACAAACGTAATTTTATTTATTTCAATGTTCGTTGGTACTTTTCCCTATTTTTCGCTTCCTTCAACACATTTCTCAAGTTAAGTTTCAATATTTCATAAATAAAATTGTTCACACGTATCAAAAACTTTTGTCCCAATGAATCAACTGGCATTTTGTGAATTCCCAACTTACAGAGTTTCTAAAAAATTGAATTATAGGAAATGCTTATAAAATTCTCTTCGAGGATTGAATATTTTCACAGAAACAATAATAGCGAAATAATTGAAAAGACAACATTTGGAACAAAAGGCCGACTTACCTTCAGCTCTTTTAAGACCACTTCGGGGCGGGTTGATTTCTTAAGAATGTTGCGGTACTTGAAGATGCTCTTCTGCAAATAGAAATGCATTAAGTTAATTGAAGCGGAGGATTTGTGCTGTGGCGAGTGCGAGAGAGGGGAGGAAGAGAGAGTAACTCCTGAGTGACGATGCTTCCCTCAACGCAGAGGTATATTGAAGCCGCCCGTGCTCGCCCGCCTTTTATAACCACGAGGTGAAGAGGAGATACAGGGTATGGGACGAAAGAGAAAAAAGATAAGCTGTATGGAAAAAAGACTATACAAAAAACAATCAATATCTATCATTATATAAATTTAATTTGCATATTTTTTATTTCTTTTCTTCAGTTTGTGATCACCAAGCCGCAATCGGAGAAGGCTCTCCGAATGCAATACACGATTTCATGGAAAATAAATAAGTATATCGTCTACATTTTTGTTTCAGAGACACGGTAGACAATTACTGAAGTGATTACTGGAAAGAGTGCCGAGGGGATAAAAGATATCCTAATTGCAAGTGAATCTTGTAGAAGCGGGTTTTTTGGCTGACGCCATTTATGGGGCGAGGTTTCTTCGAGCGAATTATAATTGAAGATGAGTTGCAAGTGGTGATATTTTAATGCTAATTGTTTGTAGAATTCTGAAGTGCTTGTATCAAGTGGCATAGTGACGAGGCTAGCACGAATAAGTCGACAAAGGCATAAAAATACGTGTTGGTACACAGTGTATCAACACGACCTCATGCTTCTTTATTTATCTACCATGAAAGACGAATATATGTCATTGCATCCTACAGACGGTAAGAATTATAAGTTGCACGATCTATGGACAACTGCTGTTGCTACTTGAATATATTATGAGAAGGCAAGTACTGGCAGAACTGAGGTATGGTAGGAAAACTGAATACCAATTTTTACAATGAATCAGTACAATATACAGTGAATCAATCAAAATTTAACTGTGCATAACATTTGAGCAATGCAAGATAAGTCGCAAGAAAGAAGCGTATGAATTTAGAATTTACACACTAAATGAAAATAACCATGTAGCAGCAAATACTTTATAACAATGTTAACTTTTTCTTATATCGTAATACAATACTATTATAACGGGAATAAATTAGAACCCATACTCGTGGTATATTATAATCCAGTTGTATTTGGCAAGTAGGTAGAACAGACTCAAGCGTTTTCATTTCCGTATCACAAATAAACGAATTATTCATTTAACAATGTATGTTTCATATTATTTAGTATATTCCAATAATGAGTAGACTATATTGATACGAAACGGAACATGAAATGATTTCAATCGCTTTTCATACCACAAACTTCACAAACTCATTGATTCTCTGAATATTTTTCTAAGTTGTTATTACTTACATTCTATCCGCCACTCAAATGCACAGTGATACGTCTGAAACTTTTCAACAATGCGATGCATTCCTGTATCCTGAGTAAGTTCCACTAAAACACTTTATTGCAAAATACCGCTATAAGATTTGTATTCCATTTGGAATGAATGGCATCATTCCCATGTATGGTTTCTAGGTTCAGCGTGCTATGGGTCAACGTGCCATGTAGAGAGTCTGCGAGATTTTACCTTTTGGGTGCGAGAGAAGAATGAGTCCAGAAGTCGAATTCCAGATTAGACATACTTTCATCACAAGTTTTCTGCATGGAAGACTATTGGCTGTACATCATAACATTGTCCTCATGGTAGTTCTTCCCTCAGAAATATTTTATTTTTACTCAAAAGTTGAAAAGTGACTACGGGAATAAGGTTTTTTTTCCAAATTGGGAGAATTTATTAATTTATTTTACTTTACAATCATAATATTATTTAAGCACACAAACAATAAAACTATTATCTTGCAGTTATAATAAAAATACGACAATACGAGTAATATTAAGCATAAAAAAATTAGTCTTTAAACTAGAAAACAAATTAAATAATCGAACTCAATCGAATTAGTATATTGTTGCACCACTACGAATCCACACTTAATTGTGTTACAATCAATTCTTCAGAATTACATCTAAAGCTACAGACTCGGATTATTATTTTTCTGTGATCTAAAAAATAATTTAATCTGATACTTATGAGAATTACTCCGTAACAGATATAATAACGATTAAAATCGATAAAAAGCATTGTTGTTAGCCCGAGATACTCTCCTTTTAGCAAAGCTGGCAGCAGGGAGGAAACAATGCCAAGGAGATTAACCAATTGAGCCTATTTCTCCGAGTGAAATTCTCAGACCCGAGTCATAACCAGTGCTCAGATTTTGTAGGCGTTGGATATTTTTTCCTGACTTTCTATGGCTTTGAGGAATCGATTTCTAGCATTTTTAACTTCGTAGGATCATTTGAATCCAATTTAATGGTGTATATAAATGTATATTTTTGAAGATTTTTGTTTGAACTCTTATTTTTTGATTAAATTATTGTTACCAATCAAGATTCACCTGTTTATTATTGAAATATGACTTATACTAAATGAACGAGCTGAATGGTATTATTCAAGGGCCCCATTTTACAGATGCAATTTCTTAGTAATAAGGAAATGATTCTTAACTTTGTTTTAAAAGTGCATATTTCGAAGTTTTTAGAGCTCTTAATTGGATTTAAAGTGCCCTCTTAATTGGATTTAAAGTGCCTATTTTGGATAATTTAAGAGTAAACTTGAAGTGCATATTGTGAACTCTTTTAGTGCATATTTCCCAAGTTTTTGGTGTCTAACGATCTGAGCCCTAGTCATAACCCAAGTTCATAACGGGCTTTTTCTCGTCGCAATGAGAAGATACAATATTCTGCTGGATTCACAACCTGTAGAAAAATCCCCCTCAAAGGAGTAATTTCTGGAATATAAGTCAACAAAAATGTGCTTTTTTTCGTAAATAATGTTTTTGGCCAACTTAGGATAAATAAAAAGTCACGTTATATCGTCACTAAAACTTTTAACGAGGATGGCAAATATAATGTCGATAGAGCAAAAACCCTCGTACATGAATATCTGAGTGAAGATCCTCAAGGTCTTCATCAGTCTCATGAATGATTCACTACGTAATATCTAACGCTTTTAAGGATATGGCCACGGCTGACGCAAGGAAGTTAACTTGGCTTTATGCATGCAAAGCAACTGAGAATGTCACCGATTCATCTGCATTACTTTCGCGTAAAAGTAAATCAAATCCCGTCTTGTAGGGATCCGTGACGAGTAATGAATTAGTCGATGGCGTCGTGGCTGCAATCCGCACGACGTAGCAGACTCACGGGACGATCATATCATGTTTTATAGGAGCAGCAGCGGCGGAGGGCGAGAGCCCGCTTTCCAATTTTTATTTGAATACTAGCTGATTACCCGACAACTGGATTTTTTCTAAGACTAATCTTCTTTTACTGAGGAAAAAATAAATTTTATATATACTTTAAGATTAAAATACTTTAACTTACTAGTTTTTAAAAACATGTACAGCATACTAATTTTTCAAATTCATAATAATACAAATTTAATACAAAACTTGACTATATACTACACCACAACGCAGGAATCGCGGTTGTCGAATTTTCGCTTCCGAGGCAGGACGCGGCTACACCATTTCATTACAATTATTGTAAAATCTAAACTATTCGTCGACATTTTACGATTTAAAGATGTTTTTTATCTCCGTTAAATGTGCAAAACTAATAATCCATGAAATTTGATGGTAGATTTTTTTACTTCTTATTTTACTCTCTTAAAGTATTTTAACACATCTATTTTTAATAAAGTTTTATCAAAAATTTGGTTCATTTTTATTATGATGTACTTTAGCTATCGCGGACTTTTTTTTTTGTAGAACTCTCTGAGGCAAACAATATTGTCATTCATAGTTGTCGCCTATTGCTGACCGTTCAGACAGCGTATCCAAACATAACTTTTCCCCCGATTTTATCGACACTTAATGTCAAAAAATTCTATCTTTTTAATCACACATTTAAAAAATAAAAGTTAGCCCATGTTCATTAGCGGACTATTTATATGGAGGATACGACCGAGTAACACACGCAGATCGGTTCCCGGTATTTAGTGAAATGGGCGTACTTCAACTCGACAGATCCTCGGGTAAAAGGATAACTTCACCATTAAACTCGACACTTCCTTACGGATTAGGTCTACGCCGGTCTACCTGTGCCCGTCCCGTTAATCCCCAGATAATGGGACCGGTGGGCAGCTCATTCGGTAAACAAGTTAGCTTTTTCACAAAAAAAAAATTCCCATAAAAATTGTGATGTTATAGAATAATTTAAACCTACGCTTAAAATGATGAAAAATGATACCTATTCATTTGACTATTAGTCCAATAATTAGGTGACGAAAAGAAGCATGTCAAGAGAAAGAAAGTTTTTTCTCTTTCATTATTATTTTAGTTTTTCGCCTATAACTTTAAAACAACGCAATTTTAGAACAAAATATTCCTGAACAGAAAAAATGTACATTAAATTTCTAACAAATTACATTCTCTACCGTTTTGTCATCACACGAACGGAAAATGCTAAAGAGCGTGATCAAATTGACAAAAATTCTACAATGGATTTAATTGAATTATAACTTGAGAATTAAATTTATTTGGGGGAAAATGTCTTCACACGAAAATGAAATACATTAAACGTCCTACAAAACGCCTTATCCCGGATATTTTTTTCCTGACAATCTGTTTATCCTCTTCTGAGCGTGGAAGTTTTGTGAACATCTATGTCGAAGAGTCGATACGTATTATTTAATTGCATCAAATAGGATAGTTCTGATTTTTTGATACGATGAACCGAAATTTTCGACCTCGTTCGACCTCGAACGAATTAAAAAAAAAAAAAAAAGAAGTCAACAATTCTCAGATTGCATGAATTTTAACTTTCAACCAATGGGTTTTAGAAATAAAATGCTATGCCATTTTTTTTCAATTCTGTGAATTTACAAGAGTTAAAGACCAGAACTCGAACCGTATTTGGACCTCAGACACCATGCAAGGAAAAACGTACACGTTGACTCTACTACATAGATGTGTACTTAAGTTCAACGTGCACATGCGGATAAACAGATCGTCAGAAAAAAAATACTATGAAAAACACATTTTGTTGGACGTTCAATAATTTCATTTTCGTATAAGAACGTTTTCTCTCAAATTAAATAGTTCTCAAGTTATAAATAAAATACGAGAAAAATAAGTTCGTTGATCCATTGTACACTACAGATAACAAAAAAGGGCCCATTTATTTTTCTAAGTCCCACGCTCTAACCACTTTGGATCTGTTAAGTTTGCAACGCCTCTCTCCTCTTGCTTCACCTTCGACAGGGGAAGTTTCGTTCGACCAATCGTAGGTCTATTTGAAATGGTGCTCATATTTGGAAGACTAATAGTACCGCTGGTAAATCGTAACAAGATAAAATGTTTAATTACACCGCTATTAAAGAAATATTTTGTATTTTTTTATTATACACATTTTGGACTTCTATAACAAAAATATTCTGTATATACTTGACTTCAATAAACTTTACCATTCTCTATATTTAAACGACATCTCGAGATTCGTTGTCTCGCAAGGTCTTCATAGGCAATGTAAAAGATATTAGAGTTTCTGTAAAAAACGTTTGCGTAATACTGTGATAAAATATAGTTTTTAACAGAATTTGAATATAATTGCAAGATATCGTATGGAATTGGTATAATTCGAATCACAAATTACTTATAAATATTCCTATAATTTCTTATATTTATACAGTGAAGTAAAGAAATCAAATCTCATTGCCTACAAGTGATGTGTGTTGTCGAAAGTAATTTCACATAATTTGCGATTCTCTTAAGTTTTTCATATATGTGAAAAGGAATTAAATAAATATAGAAAACGTTTGTCTCAAATATGAACTAATAACACAAACGTTTAATTCTCGAGTTATAAATAATATAAAACTACTTAAGTAACAAATAAATTACATCTTCTAGTGATATATTTATCCACGATATAACAGTTTGGTAGTAATCGTGCAACCTAAAAAAAATAATCAGAGATCAATAATATGAAAACCTCATTGACGAATTTTTTTACAATTGAAATACTTTATATATTCTACATACTTAACTCACTCCTCATTTATAATGTTAGTATCGATATTCAGTATTATTTATTGATTTCCAGAGCAGGGAACGAACATTGTCACAGTGAGTTATTCATGAAATCCATCAGCGGCAGGTCGGTGGGTCGGCAGGAGGGCGCGCGGCAAGCCATTAGACCAGGTAGAATCTGTCGAGTTTGATGGTGCCCAAAATTTTTAATCCCTTGTCCGACTTTTTGACCATCAGGAACTGTCGAGTTTAAGAACTCCGAGAGAAATTTCAGTGGGAAAAGGAAGTCGAGTGATATCGTACTTAGAGTTGTTTGATTGCTCAAGTGTCAGTGCACAGTTTTTGCAATTAAGTTTTCAATCTTCTTTTCAAGTTTTCTTTATATTTGTTATTTAGCCATGACAAACAAGAGGAACAACTCTAACAAGCGTCCTACTGCAGCCAGTGGTACCAACACCGAACATGAAAATCTCGTACAAGCGCTTCTGAGTGCGTTAGGAAACGCTGAAGTTCGATTCATGCTGGCAGAGTCTTTGGCGGACCAAGTCGCCGAAGTCGTAGAACAACAGCTTCATGATTCTATTCCGTTGTGTCGGTGTTATCGAAAACTTAAAAAAAGAACTTCAGGAAAAAGACGCAGAAATCAAATCTTTAAAATCGAAAATGAACAATGGTTTCGACGAGTTGGAACAATATTCAAAACGAAACAATCTCCGAGTGTTCGGAGTCTTAGAGTCACAAGGTGAGAATTGTGAAGAAAAAGTAATTAGTGTTTTCAAAAGAGTGAAACCTGACCTTAAAGTCTCCGACATTGAGCGATTTCGTAGGGTCGGTCCACGTGTGGATGGTAAAGGTAGGACTGTAATGGTAAAGTTTGCAAATTACCGCGTGCGTTCCGAAGTGTTTCGTAATAAAAAGAAACTTAAGGGGCAACGCGAAACTATTAGAGAAGATCTTACAGCGGTGCGCCATGCCATGGTTAAGGAAGCCATCTCGCGCTACGGGTTACACAACGTGTGAACTAACGACAGTGTTGTAATGATAAAGAAAGACAATACAATATGTTGGTAAGAGTAACAAGGATACAGGATATTTGAACAATTACCGGGTGCCAAATGCTTCAAGATACAGAACTAAGACTTCTATCTTCTATAATCTTTCTATCTATCTATCAATCTATCTTCTATCTTCACAGATTTACTTTTATCTTCTATAATTATATTAGTTTATCGTCTATTTATTTACCGATCTTCATGTACATGTCTTATTATCTGTCTCAATTGATTCTTATTTCATATTGTTTACTGATGTGTCTTTCAATCTCCATGTCAGTGTTGGTGATGGTCAACTGGTTATTTGAACCTCGAGTAAGATAAGAGGTGTCATTTTACTTCCTTATATTGGCAATGGATGAAGAGGAAACCGCTGTTGAACATTCCGCAGAGGTCGACCACACCCCGCCCCCTTCCCCCACTCCCACTTCCCGAGCAACGACGGATTTTCCAACACTACCGACCCTTTCCACCCCTACACTCACGGAAGAGTTGCGCTCCACCGGACTTACCCATGAGACATCAAAATCATGCATCTGAACGCCCAGTCCATTCCCGCTCACTTCGAGTACTTTAACGAGATTGTTTGCAGTTCGATGTTCTACATTGCTCTGGTTTCTGAAACATGGCTTCAACCCCATCATAAATCTGAAAACTTCCTCCCTCCTAATTTCACACTTTTCAGAAATGACCGGTTTATCAAACGCGGAGGTGGTGTCGCTTTATACTGCAGAAGAGATTTCAAAGGGAAAATTATTTCAAAATCTGAAAACGTTTCCGAAAATACCATCGAATTTCTACTTATGGAAATCTTGATAAAAAACAGAAAATTCTCATTGGAGTCGTTAATAACCCCTCAGGCAGTGACAACTTCACTGAACTGGAAGAAGCAATTTCGCATGTTTCATTAATTATAATAATTGTATTATAATGGGGGACTTCAACATAGACGTAAACAAATCGTCACTGGGCAAAACTCTTCTAAACACTTTCTCGTCTTACAATTTGACCATTTGTCCACTTCAAAATATCTATCAACGCAATGCCTCCACAGATCCATCCTGGCTTGATCATATATTTACATCAAAGTATGGGCAACATACTGCTCCCGGCCTATTGTGTATGCCATATTTTCACTTACAGTAGCGAAACGTGAACTACGTATAGTATACTCTCGTAATTTTAACAATTTTGATGAGACGTTTTTTCAAAGGGAAAACTCCATCCCATGGAATCAAATCTATGCTCTTAACAATTTGGATGATAAAATATCTTGACTAAGTCAATTAATAACCCAAGTATTCGATACCATCTGCCCTCTAAAAGCAATAAACGTGAAGCGCTCCCCAACCCCGTGGCTTAACGATGAAATTCGATTTCTTATGCCCCAAAGAGACGCAGCCTTTCATACATTCAGATACAACTCTAAAAATTATCCTCCACTCACGGAATATTCTTTTTCTCTAAACAAAAAGCTTCGTAATAAATGTACTCAATATGTCAGAAACGCTAAGAAAAGTTACGCTAAATCCGTTCTAAGTACAACTAGTTCTTCTTCCTCCATATGGAATCACCTAAAGAAATTTGGAGTAGGTAATAATAAATCAACTTATAACTTATGTGCTCCTCTAGAAGATCTGAACTCCCATTTTGCTCACAACTCAAACGATCAGTTATTAGAACACAAAAAGCTCTCATTGAAGTGATACGGAAGAACAATTTTATTTCTCGAATGTGACTGTTGATTATGTCTCTAAAGCAATTATCAAAAACAAATCGAGAGCAACTGGCATTGATGGTATCTCCGCCATGATGATTCATAAAATTCTACCGTTTATTATTCATATCATCTCGAACATCTTTAATGAGTCACTTAACTCGGGCTTTTTCCCGCCAACATGGAAACAATCCCTGGTCACACCAATACCCAAATGTGCTTCCCGTTCATTTTTAGATAATTTCCGTCCCATCAGCGTCTTACCAACACTCTCAAAAGCGTTAGAATATATGGTTCACAGTCAAATTACCGAGTATATTTTCAAAACAGATAAACTGGACATGTTTCAGTCCGGATTTCGCCCAGGGCATAGGCTCTTACTAAAATTTCTCTAGACATCAAGATGGCCTTAAATGCAAGAGATTGACTGGACCCATTCTCCTCGACTTCAGCAAAGCGTTCAACACAGTGGACTTTGATATTTTAGAAGCTAAACTATCTGCCTTCTTTTCACTCTCCAAACCGTGCATCAAATGGCTGAGCTCGTACTTACGAGGACGCACTCAATGTGTCACAATGGAAAGTTTTCTACCTGGTTGCCTCTGATCAGCGGAGTGCCCCAAGGCGGTATTCTTTCACCTTTACTCTTTTTCTTACTCATCAACGACCTTCCCAACTCCGTATTCTCATCACGCCATCACATCTACGTCGATGGCTTCCAATTGTACTCTTCCTGCGCTCCACATCAACTAAGCAACAATATACATTTACTTAATGATGAACTTGAAACAATCCGACTGTGGTCACTAAGCAATAATCTGTTAATTAACCCCAGAAAATGCCAGGCAATAATATTCGGGAACAAAAATTCACTTGGTCGGTGTAGATCCATGCTTCATTCAGACCTTTGTCTTGGTGATGTGAAAATTCACTTTTCTCCAAACGTAAAAAATCTCGGTGTTATAATGGACATGGACAGATCATATCACGTATATTTGCAAAAAATCTTATAATTCTCTGCGATCTCTCCATCATTTTAGACACACACTCACCGAACCCATAAAACAAATCCTCACTCAGTCACTAGTCCTTCCTCATCTTGACTACTGTGACATTATTTACCAAGATTTCCACTCTCGCAGACAGACTTCAAAAGATTCAGAATACCTGCATTCGCTTTACTTTCGGATTGAAACGATATGATCACTTGACCGACTACTACATGAAAGTAGGTTGGATGAAACTGAAAGACCGACGGAAATTCCATTCTCTCCTTTTCCTTCATAAAATACTTCAGACTAAAACCTTAGCCTATCTCCATCCCTTTTTTCAATTTCCTTCCGATGGACATAATCTAAATACTCCTTCTTCCAAATTAGTTCTTTTAATTCTCAGACACAAAACTCAGAAATTTTCTCGTTCTTTCTCTATCGAGGCGGCCCAACTGTGGAACAACCTTGATAATAATGTAAGGAATATTTCAACAAAATACTCGTTCTCCAATACATTGCGATCCTCTTTGCTCTCATTGTGAGTTGCATTAACACAAGGGCCACTGTATGAATGGTGATGGATGAATGGGTGGATGAATGGATACATGAAAGAGTTATTCTTTCCTTTCTTATATCTCCTCTTTTTTATATTTTTCTTAGTCTATTTTTTGTCGCATAGGTAATGTCATACATAGTTATTTTACCGTGTAAATGAATTCACAAAGAGGTTAAGCGTAAGAGAAGGCATTTGCCTTAACTTCGCCTCCAAATAAAGATGCTTATTATTATTATTATTATTATTATTATTTTCTTTCGTTTAGGATCTCAGCTTTTTCTGCTGGTCGTAGTGAGGTACGGGCTACACCAAGCACACTCACTCTGGATAATCCAAATATTTTCAGACTATTCTTGATGTGTTGAGCAAAACCGCTTTCTGAAGTTGTACATAAATGATGTTACGCAATTTTAACATGCTAATACTATTGTGGAGGGAGATAGGGATGACTCCTGTAGAGGACATCCCTACCGGTACTATGTAAACTCTCTCCATGTTCCATATCCTTTGTATTTCTGCATAGGTCACTGTATTTCTGATATTTTTCCTGAATAGTTTTCTGTAGGTTGCGAGTGATTAGCACAGCTATATCTTATTATTATTATTATTATTATTATTATTAGTATTATTATTATTAGTATTATTATTATTAGTATTATTATTATTAGTATTATTATTATTAGTATTATTATTATTAGTATTAGTATTATTATTAGTATTATTATGTTCATCCTGGACATCTAAACTATATCATTGTAAAATTTCATCACGATTGGTCGTGATCATGTTGCAAAAAGACAAGCACATTTTCGCGTTACGCATTTATATATTTGTATGAATTACATTTGTATATTCGTTGACACCACGGTGAAATCCACTTGAGTGAAATACTCGTTCAGTGTCAAAATATCTAATACAGCACTTTCTCGCTATCTAGATGTTTCATAAGGTGACGAACAATATAAGCTCAAGACGACGAATCACAGATGTGAGCATAACCAACGCATTACTGCGTGCCGTGTAGTTTGAGGGTACAGTTACTGGTTATTTTTGGAGTACATTTTAATAGTATTCAATAAATTTATTAGTTAACATAAGAAATTATTATTTTTAAAATCATAGTTTCCTTAATTTTATAATATTTTTTAAAATTTTATAATCATAAATGATAATTCTTGTCCCTTAATTTTCAAAATTTACTACAAAATGAAATATTAGTAGTAACGTTCATCTTAGTTGTATAACGTATTTCCATTCTGAAGTAACCATGCAAACAATTTTCATTTTCTCACTAATTTTAGATTTTACGTTATCCCTGTTATTTGTAAATCACAAGTGGCTTTCGAATCATTCGTTTTTGTGTGTGTAACAATATGTCACACAAAATTATTAATATTATTTTGGATTTTTCGTTGTTAATTCTCAGCTTTAGGCTGGACAAAGAGGGGTACGCGACACATGCCAAGCACTCCCCTCTTTATAATAATAATAATAATAATAATAATAATAATAATAATAATAATAATAATCTCTTCCAAGTATAAGTTGCTATGTATCTCTCCTAAGGGAGAATGTCGTGTAATTTATAAATGCTAAATAAATATTATTATTATTAGCATCAATATTCATTATTATTTACACACCTCTCATAATAACGATCGACTTCACGGTCATAACCTGTTCACTTTACTATATACGATTGATACTTATCACAAAGCAATAGTAATTGCAGCTTAAAATTAAATTGAAACAACAGTGGATTTTTTGATTGAATTTTTAACAGTTAATTAAAGGATATTGATGGTACATTGTAATCATCTGATTATCAATTAATCGAACTCTTTTCCATAATTGCATAATCCCATCTTATACCGATCTGCAGGGTTCTTACTCAAAGGAATTGATCGCGGTGGGACGAGAAGCAGACTGGTGGCAGAATTCGAAGTATTATTTCAAGGACAGTGGGAAAGGAGGGAGAGATGAAAATCGAAAGCGGAGGGGAATGAAATCGGAGGGAAGATGGGAAGATGTGGTGAAGGAAATGGGAAGTGGAGCGTTGTGAGATACGAGGACGAAGGAAGTGGTTTGTGTCTTGCGGTTATTCTTTAGGAGGAAGAGAGGTATAGGAAGAGAGAAAAATTCCACGTACATTAAATAAAATGTTTAACAGAAGTAGGTAGCACCATATAATTATTCCCTCGAAACCATGTTAAACTTAAACCAGAATGTTTTGCAATGAATACCAGTGTAACAATATTGAAGATAATTCATAGTGGTTATAGTACTAATTCCAAATTTACCGGTACGTAATTCATAAAACGGGTTCCAGCGGAAACAGGGTGCATTAAGAGTTTTATTATTTGCTACTCCCGCCATGGAGTTATCCTACAACAAGGTACAATGTCATAATTCGTTTAATCGATATCCATTATATTGTTGTAGGAAGTAACGCGGATTCTGTAACTACTAATATACAGAATTCAAAACTGCTAAGAGAGTCTGATCCAGACTAACAATAATAGAAAAAAAAAGTCTCCACAAGTGTAAATCACTTAATGTAAATAATCTAAATAAAATCGATAAAATGCTTTGAAAAATAGAAGTTTTGAAATACTTCAATTTAAGAGGAATTTAAGAAGGAAAAAATCTGTCTTCATCAAATTTAATGAATTTTTTGTTTTGTGTATTTAAGAAAGATAAAAAACACCTTTAAATTGTAAAATTTGGAGGAATGGTTTAGATTTTACAAGCGTTCTAATGAAATGGTGCAACCTCTATACCGCAGTTGTATCTTGCCCCGGAAGCGAAAAATTCGACCTGTGCGGCTTCCAGTGAGTGGGTTCGTTGGTCTAACGAGTAAAAAGAACTCCTGTCAACGCTGGGTAATCAGCTAGTACTAATATATAAATGCGTAATGAGAAAGCGTGTCTGTTTGTTACTTAATCACAACTAAACCACAGAACCGATCGTGATGAAATTTAGCAAGGATATAGTTAAGATGTCCAGGATGAACATAGGCTAACTTTTATTTATAAATGCGAGAAAAGAAAGAAAGATAGAAAATGATTTTTCCCATAAATGCGATGAAATCGGGAAAAGAGGTATTTTCGCTTAAGCCGCCTAAACGATTAGATATAGGTGATAACTATGAATGACAATATTGTTTGACTCAAAGAGTTCTACAAAAACGTCCGGGACACATATGTCTATCTACAAAGGTTTACCAACATTATTAACAAAACGTTATTAAAAATAGGAGTGTTAAAATACGTAAATTTAAGAGCATAATTTAGAAAGAAAAAAATTAATCATCAAAAAATTTAATTTTTTTGGTGCATTTAACAAAGACTAACGGTGTATTTAACATCTTCAAATCGTAAAATGTAGACGCGTGGTATAGATTTTACAAGAATATTATTGAAATGGTGCAAACATAATAGCGCCGTTGTGTCTAGCCTCGGAAGCGAAAATTCTACCTGCGAGTGGGTTCGTTGGTATAAAAAGAAAAAAAAATCCGGGCAACGCCGGGTAATCAGCTCGTGTTATATTATATTTTTGAGTCGAAGTAATAAATGCAAATCAGTTAACTGTCCGGCGAAAAAATTGTATCCTAGACACAAAACATGGCAAGAAAGCCAAAAAACGACCGAAAAAGTGTTAAAAGTATTAATTTTATTTTAAATCACAATTGTTTGAACACACAAAACCAATAAGATCCAGTAACTCGATAAGAAAAATATAGTCAATTTACTTACTTTCCAAAGGATGGAGTGGTACCACTGGTCCCTGGTATAAGCGTTATTTGCCTGAAACAAGAAAAGAAATCACTTAACTAAATACTATAATTTTTAGAACGATAACATTAAAAAATAGGAACATTTATGATAAACAGTGGATGATCGTAAGATTATAATTAATTCCTTCGTTTCGGAAACTTTTCCCGAAAGCAGATAAAAAATTTCGAAGAAATGCTTAGGAAATATGAAGTTCTAGGGGTGATAAAGCGAGGTAGCGAAATCTTATATGAGAGAATTTTCATTTCTGTACTTTTTTGCCAAAAGTTGTGAAAGACGGGCCATATTCAGTTCACTAAACTTGTCTTACACGCCTCGAAGCGTGAAAGTATAATATTTACGGAAAAAATATGATTACAATTGGTATATTTGCATTGATAACAATGCCGGTGAGTGTGGTATGCTCTGTGTGAAGGATGTGTTGCGTAGAACTTTAGAGAAGAAGAGGAAAAAATGAGTGATATTGATAGAGTGAATAAAGCATGTACGGAAAGACGAAGGTTTTGCCCAACATCTGTATCCAGGGGCGTACCCACGGGGGGGGGGGGGGCTAAGTTAAGGCTAAGTATTCATTTAAGAACTAGTCTGTAAAACGAAAAAAGAAAAAAACTGTTCCAAATCGAAACTACGTAAGGATAATTTTATAATCAAAATTGACTTATAGACTCATGAAGGTTATGTAAATTCTCCGACTTCGAGTAAACTATTATCTTCAGAAATTATAGACGAACCCAGGTACCAGCAACGCATTTCTCGCTCTACCAGGGTCTCTGTAGATCTCGCAATGTAAACAGAATTAACAGCTTACAGTCAGCTCCCATTCCGGAGACGTCCTTCTCAAACTTTCTGTCAGGGTCAACACTTCCATCATACGGACGTGTTTGCATAATTTTTACGCTTTGAGGCGACATCAAGAATATTTCTCATTCATCCAAATACATTATAACATTTTCAGTACTCTCTGAAGGGGTTCCCCTCTGGTAGTCACTCTCTCGCATGTATAATTCATTACCCGAATTTCTATGATAAGAGATATTTCAAATGTTTGTTTCCATGCTTCTCTACTGCTAGAAAGCTTATCATTCTAGGATAAATATAACTAAATACTTAATTCAATTATTGGTAGTTCTTGTGGCTTTAGTATGAAAGATTATATAATATACTAACGCGAAAAATCCCATCAAAATCGTGACAAAAAATCTATAAAGATACGTAATGAAAGAGTACCTAATATGCCCTATCCCTGAGTAATGTCTCTGAGAATATTTAAAACTATTTTTTTAAAACGCTATTTAACTGTTGTTTGAATGGAAACACGTTGCAATCTGTGGGCCATACCAAATTTCATGTTTCATCTAGAGACCGATGTGTCATCAAGACGCCTAAATGTGATAAGTCCCTACGACGATTGAAAGACAGCTGTCGACTTCACGGCGCCATGGCTAGTAGCCACTAGGCGAAGTAGCCCACGAGTGGAACGGGCTATCTTTCCACACGTATGGAAAGGGGACGGCTCGACAAAGAGATCATGTTCCCAGAAAGACAGTAGTGGCAATCATATTCCCGAATTCACCGAGTCCAGAGTGTTCTTTTCGTGCGGTAAATATTACTAACAATAGAATTAACTATGAAACAGCTATTAACCTATTATTTTAGAAAAAATAACAATTAATAGTATTGATAGTGAAGGGAGTGAAAAGAAAAACCATGACGCCTGGAACCAGGAAGTCTGATTACTGATGAGAAAAATGTGATCGAACCAATACCGGGCAATTGGTGAGTTCCAATATAATTTAATCAACCTCCAAGTCTGTTACCTAGAGTGTTGTACTAGAGTCTCTAGTCTAGAAACTAATGGTGATTACTGTTCGGTAATTTTGTAGTTTTTATCAAAATTTTACAAAATTACCATACAAAAAGATTTAATTAGATCAATTAATTGAAGTATTGATGAATATGATGATTTTTTTATTGATTCTGATCTCGATTCCAAACTCGCTTCCGATTCCTGAAAGCTTCAGAAATAATTTCAGAATAATGGTCAATAACGAATTGTCAAATGTGGCGAGTGAATAAACTTTTGATCACCGCTTGATTACGAATTGGTAGAAAGAAGCAATAACGAACAAACGGATGAAAATTATTTATGTCTAGCGTTGCTGTATAACAACAATTAATGTGTAATATTCATTCGAGGAAATAAGGTTTTTAAGAATGTATTTGGCTTCTTTGTGACGACTGATAGTCACATATAGTCTACAATACATCACATAGTCTACAGTCCGATTAGAAAGATGTGATTTACCGAAAAATCGACCATAGAATCTTCTTTTATTTATTATTTTTTCTATAAGTTGCTATTTTTCTAGAAAGAGCGTTTTCTTACCGATAACCATCCATCCATACTAATATATAAATGCGTAACGCGAAAGTGTGTCAGTCTGTCTGTCTGTTTGCTACTTAATCACGACTAAACCACTGAACCGATCACCATGAAATTTAGCAAGGAGATAGTT
The DNA here is from genome assembly GCA_002313205.1 of Laupala kohalensis. Lineage (NCBI taxonomy): Eukaryota > Metazoa > Arthropoda > Insecta > Orthoptera > Trigonidiidae > Laupala > Laupala kohalensis. Next base: position 206,191 of record NNCF01128561.1, on the reverse strand, counting down.
TAGATGTCCAGGATGAACATAGGCTAACTTTTATTTTTTAAATGTGTGATAAGAAAGATAGAAATGGTTTTTGACGATAAAAGTCGATAAAATCGAAAAGAAGATAGTTATAACTACTTGCGCTGCCTGGTTAGAGATAGGTGACAACTATGAATGGCCTCAAAGAGTTCTACAAAATAGTCTGCGACAGAATATGTCTATCTACAAAAATAACCTAAATTATCGACGAAACATTATTAAAAAAAGAATTGTTAAAGTACTGCAATTTAAGAAAGTAATTCAACAAGGAAAAAAACAATCATAAAATTTTATGGAGTATTTGTTTTGTGCATTTAACAAAGATAAAAAGTATGTAAATCGTAAAATTTCGACAGACAGTTTAGATTTTACAAGAGTTTTAATGAAATGGTGCAACCGCATCATGCCTCTGAAGCGAAAATTTGACCGGCGCGGTTCCCGCGAAATGGTGTAGTTTAAACAGTCAAGTTTTGTATTAAATTTGTATTATTATGAATTTGAAAAATTAAGATGCTGTACATGATTTGAAAACTCATTAAGTAAAAGCATTTTGATCTTACAATATAGATTTTATTTTTTCTGAGTAAAAGAAGATGAGTCTTTAAAAAAACTCACGGGAAAAAACGCCGGGTAATTAGCTAGTTCCTATATACATTTAAATTGTCCAAATCTTTGAAGTTCTACATCTCTACATTGACTGGTCTTTTCGATCGCGTGTTTTTACAGGAATTTAGACCCATTGTTTTCATTTATATCCTATCCAACTTATGTTCACAGTCCCCAAGCCCTTCAACCATAAATAAATCCTGGGTGCGCCTCTGTCTGAATCATATCAAGAACGCAACATGTTTCGACGCTCTCGGTAATTAATTACCCAACCCACTGCATATTTTGTTAATGGTATCGAGGGCTGACCTATACTTGAAGACCAGCAAAGTTTTGGAGAGTTGAATGAAACAATCGTACAGTAAAAACAACAGGTATTTGTGGCCACTGATTAAAATCATAACGAAGTAAAATAATACAAGAAATGCCAAATTACATTTTCAGTAAATATTCAATAACAAGACCTCAAAAACTTTTATGATGAAGGGTCAGTACAGTTAGCTTTTCAAAATCTGAACATCATTTACTTGCGTAGATTTAAATATTTCATTTCCAATAAAAATGACAGAAATAAGAGAAGCTTACCGCGCTATCTAGCGTCTAATACAACTTAACAACATTGCTCTCTGGTGAAGAATTAAGGAAACCACGACATACGGAACGAATCCATACTTCCATAAAACAGTTTCTCCTCGAAAATAATTATTATAACCAAAAAAATTTACAACAAATTACTTTGAAAATTTTGGGAAAGTCTTCTTAGGATAGTGTGTCTGCTGACCCACAGAGTTAAGTTTCATTTACTTTTTAATGTCACGTAGCCCCTCCGTGGCTAATGAGGTAGCTTTCTAGCTCATCAAGTCATCCGGTGGAGCCAGAAATTTTTTGTACCTTTTCAAGTTAATTGCCCAGTTCATAGCAGTAACTACAAAAAGCAAAACCTCCTTCCTCTACCCACCTCCTAGTATTAGTAACGTAACTATTACTAACAACTCCTACTAACCCCTCCATGTGGGTCAAGTTGTTGGTAAACCCAACTACTAACAATAGCCTTTCACCCAACTATCTCCAATCGCTCCATGTAGATAAGCTTCAATAGCACGCTAAATTTTGCGTTCACGAATACTAGAATAGAAAAAAATGTCCCGTTATGAATCTAACTTACTAAAGTACATTAAATAATGTTTTTGTATCCTATTCGCCTTTCTTGATTTATGAGATTTCTCTTTTGATACAAACGCCGTTTCTCTTTTGCCGTTCATTTCAAATAAAAACTAAAAGATAGGACCAGGGGTTATGGACCACACATGGTACTTCATTCAATGATAATTCATTCAAGGATTTGACGTTTAGTAAAAAGTCACATCCAATTATTTCCTTCTTTTCTTCTTGTCTCATCTTCCTCTTCTGGCCCATCCCCTCACCAAAAAAACAACAACCAGAGAACAGGATTAGGTCGTAAGATGCGACTGAGAAGAACTAGAGAGGCTCGAAAGGTGTTCACATAATAATTCTACATCACATAATCATAAATTTATAGTAAAAAAGGAGTTACAGCATTCTACGTCACACACATAGGAATTCTACTCCATTTTCCTGAAACAATAACCCAACATGGTATGAGTAATCTGTCCCTAAATTACAAGAATCTTCTGAATAATTGAATAAGGATATGATGTAACGTATAGGATATATACGACGCAACATAGAACATATATGATGCCATAAGGATATACAATTTAATAATTATTTGCCTCAATCTAAAGAAAAGATGTCAAACATTATATGACAAATGTCTAAATGAAAACGAACCACTTTCGTTCTCTGAACGTCTATTAACGTTTCATTGACATTTTGCAAGAGGAAAAGAACTTACTGAGAAAAGTAACATATTGTTGGAAACTGTTCATTTGAATGTGCGTAACTTTTAACGCATAGGTTTGTTTTAACACTCATCCTCTTTCAGTTTCCAAGAAATTACACACGCAAGACGCACATCTTTGAACAGAAATCTTGTCTCATCGAATTGGGGAAACTCGTTCCCTTATTTGCCTGTTTCCTACACAGCATTGAGGTGAAAAGCCTAACTCAATTGTATCGTGATCGTCAGAATGCCTCCTACATCCTTATGAACTAGAAGAGCTAAAGGAAAAGACATACTCTCATGAATTATTAATAGAAAATAAATAAAAATAATAATTTATAAAAGAATCTTGATCCATATAACACCCATATTGAAAAATCAATTTCTCATCGTTTCATCACACGTCTTTTCTAAAAATTCCAATAAACAAAAAAGCGCAATCTCTACATAAACTTACTGTTTCACATAACTTCCAAGTAAATCCAACATTGCAATTTGTGATAGTAATCATTGCATATGCCTTCATTCGAAGACAAAGAAAATCTGAAGTAGAATAAATTCAGACGATTTTTTAGTTGACTAATTTATCGACGAGGAAAAACATTGCAAATCTGAAAATATGAAAATTGTTAACTGCAAATTTAAGGTTTCATAAAAGCATTCCTATACCACATCATCGTATCACAAACGTTTCAAAGACCATATTTTTTTGTATTTTTTCTCCCTTTTTCAGGACTGGAAAAGAAAATCACCTTTAACGGGAGGGAAAACCAATCTTTACACCTATTTTATATCCTTGTTCCAGCAAATCAATGCAAGTACAATTTTCACAGAATTTGAGATGTATTTTCCATATTTCAATAGCTTTTAAAGCTCTTCAAAGTTAATTTCAGATATGCATACAGAGATCATCAGGTCTCAGAGCATTTCAATATTTGACAAAATTCAAGTTTCAACTTGACAAAATATGGATCCAGGAAAGAGATTACTATAAATATTTTTATTCACAACACTTAACGTACTAAATTTATTAAAAACTACCAAAGAATGCGGATATTTAGTACTTGACTCATATAAATACACAAACTTGCATGAATAAAATGTTTTGGAAAACACCTTTTCTTTCTTATGAATGATATAATGTTTCGAATAATTCTTCACCTATTATGCATCACAGTTGTATTGTACACAGTCGGAATTAGTAACACTAACGTGACTCTAGGATTTTTATTATTTTTTCAGGGATCGGCGGTGAATAAATTCACTGGTGTTTTGAAATCATTTTTTTCACTTTCGTACATCATGTGGTATTGACGTAAACAAATCTTGGTATATGGCAAATCTTGGTTATCTGACTGGAAAAACATCGATAACGAAAGTAAACAGAAAGGTTTTAGGTGAGAGAGACCGTGCAACAGCAGTCAAGTGTATTTCTTTCTTTTTGTACATTTTTCATTTACAAACGAACATTTGTTACAAAAGATTCAAAATTATTTACACTTATAAATGGAGTTCATAGATCTTAAAACTTAAAACAAGTGCTTGAGGGCTAAATCAATCGAATTATTTAGCAAAATTGTCTATTGAGCATGATTACAATTAGATAATGGTGGTGTATTTGGTTTTAATTTAAATTAGAAAGAAAGTTATAGTCAATCGAAAAATATTGTGGAATATTTTTTGGCTCTAATTTAGTATTGAACATGATTTAGGTACTGATATAGATTTGATGAAGCTTGTTAAATATATTGCGGAACACATGCCATGAACTGTTACAGAATTTGGAACAAATAAATTACATGTTCTAATAATATAATGATCTACAATATAACACTGGTTGCAATCGTGCAGCATATAAAATCGTGATCCGAGAATAATATTACAAAAAACGTGTTTTAGATTACAAAAAATATAACTAAAACTGAAAACTCTTTCATTAATTTATTCAAGTGAAATTGTGAAATACAACCACAGATTCTTGTTTTCTTTCTTTGTTTCTACTTCTGTCTTTCTCTTCCTTTAAATTTCATAGTTCAATTAAAGAACGTTAATTGCATCTATTAATAATTTTGTTTAAATATGTGATACTCTTTTAAAGATAATACTTCTTCAATATCCTTGCGTCTGTGTTTTTTGTATTTTTCATGCTATTTCGTTACTCTACTTATCTTTCTTGAAAAAGAATTCTGAAAGTGTAAAATGTAATATTTACAATACTATTTCTACATATCCAACTGATATAGCACTGAACTCAAAACAATAGTTAAAAATAAACAAAATGGTATCACTCATTACCATCAAAATAATGGAAAAATAAAAAACGGAGCTAAGCAAAATGTAACAAGAAAGTTCAGCAAATGAAGTAGCGCACACCTAAAATGCTACACCGTCATGGGATGTGGATTCGCGACTAAGGACGTTCGTGTGGGTGGAAGATTCCAAATACAATGAGAAACATGAGATGCACACTATCTTCTATTCTCCTTTAAAAATAACATTAAAATGACATATCTACAAACACACTCTTTGGATTCTCACCATTGGTAAAGGAAAAAGTACGCGATGTAAGTGGAAATTATTTCACTGCATCTATTCCAAACTTTACCGATAATGCGGATTAAACATATACTAATTACACTATGAATACAGTATATTTAAGAAAAATAAAATAGTTGGACCAGTTTTTGAATATTTTTCAAAAGTATACTTTGACCTTCAAATGAAGTAGCCTTTGCGTTCAAGTAAAGCGAAAGTTTAAATCACCTGCGCAAATTCTCTCTTTTTCTAGGTATTCCTGGTTGAAATTATTTCTTTCATCTACAACTATAAGAAGAAAGGTTTGAAATACCTTATCTGATCAGACGGTCTCGTGTTACTCTGTAGAGGGGGAATTTGAGTTTATGGAGCTTAGTAAAATTGGACGATGCGATTGCTATTTTATTGCTACGAAAACTGTTAGTTTAAATTAACAGAGCATATATATGTATATACCTTTTTCTTTAGTAAACATTGTTCTCCAAATGTAAAATGTTGTAAATCTAGATGCTATATGAATAAATATTTATTGAAAATATGGTTTGGATATATATTAGACCCGTTTTCTACTCAATATTTTTATTAAAATAAAGTTTTAAAACTTGGGGTATAATTACGAACTCGTGAATTTCTTTTAGTATCATTGTTTTCTTTAAATATAAATTATTTGCTTTTAATTTCAATATAATTTTTTTTTGGCAGATGTTTATTGAATTTTGAAGAACTTTTATAAAATCCTCATAAAATATATAATTGAACACTTTCATTTACACATGAAGAAACTAAAATATCGAAACTTAAAGAGAACATGAATAGAAAATATATATGCACTACTATGATTGTTCTGTCACCACAAGGTGGGTTGTGAACTGATTTTTGAAAATGGTTTATACGACAATTCAGCTCGTAATATCTGTTTGGGAGCTGTAATGAACGAAACCTTAATTCATGCTATCACATTGCTTAGGAAAATCTTAAAACATACGCTGAGCATTTGTCAATTCGGCAACGTAGCATTACGACACACATTGCAACGTGGCAGGGCAGTTTACGACAAAGTTCATCTGCCGGCGAGACGACAAAGTTTCTATAAAATAANTACTTTCGACAATACACATCACTTGTAGGCAATGAGATTTGATTTCTTTACTTCACTGTATAAATATAAGAAATTATAGGAATATTTATAAGTAATTTGTGATTCGAATTATACCAATTCCATACGATATCTTGCAGTTATATTCAAATTCTGTTAAAAACTATATTTTATCACAGTATTACGCAAACGTTTTTTATAGAAACTCTAATATCTTTTACATTGCCTATGAAGACCTCTCGAGTCAACGAATCTCGAGATGTCGTTTAAATATAGAGAATGGTAAAGTTTATTGAAGTCAAGTATATACAGAATATTTTTGTTATAGAAGTCCAAAATGTGTATAATAAAAAAATACAAAATATTTATTTAATAGCGGTGTAATTAAACATTTTATCTTGTTACGATTTACCAGCGGTACTATTAGTCTTCCAAATATGAGCACCATTTCAAATAGACCTACGATTGGTCGAACGAAACTTCCCATCGAAGGTGAAGCAAGAGGAGAGAGGCGTTGCAATCTTAAAAGATCCAAAGTGGTTAGAGCGTGGGACTTAGAAAAATAAATGGGCCCTTTTTTGTTATCAGTAGTGTACAATTATTTGATGGAAGTGTCACACCTTTAATAATGTGAAAATATTTATGTGAAAAAATAAGGAATAAAGACGTGAGGAGAAAGAAGGTGTCATCAAAATCTCGTCCAAGGCCAAAGCCTTGTTCCAACGACGGCGACGAGAGGCAGCTCACTCCTGGCCCGGTCAAGAGGTGCGGTCTTTAGCGCGGCGCGCAGTTAACGGGTGCACAGGCAGAACACGCAGTAGATTCACGGGCCTTTGATGTCTGTACTGTTACCGACAATTCACGGGAAAGGATGGACCGTCCGGGCAACAGCAGTCCTTCCTTTCCAACGGTCTGAGTAACGGACAGATTTCTTCCCTCCGACGACGAGCCACGCCGCGCCACAGACCATGGCTTAAAACCGAGCTCTTAGAGAGATTATGAATCATACAAGAAAAATAATGCTTATCTGTACGTAGAAATTCGTTTCTTAACTCCCCAATAACCATTCGAACACTCCCACAATATATTATTCACCCAATTTAAGAACAACAATTGATTTCATAACTGAAACATTATGTTCATATCACACTGATATAATTCTTCTAATAATCTTGTGTTATTAAAATATTTTATTCCACATTCGGAGCAGAGAATTTTTTTTGCAAAGATTACACCTTGTTTTATTTAGGTTTCCACTTTTCATGACCAATGACAATGTCGCACTTCCTGTTGTCCAGTAGTTGGCTGACGTACACACAGAGCCCTAGTCCGACGGCGAGTGGCCTACCGCGACCGACTCCCACATCATATATGTAGTACTCCCTTTGCTCGATGGGAGGCTACAGCTCCCCATACCTCCTTTTTAAGACTTTCGGCATATCAGGTTATTTCTTCACATAACAGTTTCTATATTAAAGAACTTATTGGAAGGTATCATACTTCTATTTTGGAGATCAATGCATTTTATAACGAGAAATACGCAGTTCACGTTAACTTCGTTGTATCATTGAAATGATAAAATACACAATATTTTAAGTCAATTACAAAACAACACATACACGCTAAACCTTTCTGGAATTGGATTTTTTCTTTCGAAATCCATAATTAGTCCTTTCTTAATAGTCGGTAAGATGTATAGCATTCAAAAATTGCCAACTTAGTAAAACAATTTCTTAATCCACAATTTAAAAAAATACCGAGACATGATATTTTCAAATTTTGTAAAAATTAAAGTGTAACGTTTAAATCTGGACGAAAAGAATCTATGACAAACAAACCGCAAAATGGTAGTACGTATAGAAAATTTTTATTAAGTATTTAAGCCCTCCGGTCTGGGATTTTGATTTACTTCATTGAATTGGATTTGTTAACGAAATTCAATATCAGTCCATTTTTCAATAATCGATGAGTTTTCAAATGCAAAAAGGACGACTTTCTAAAACAATTTCTAGTCCCAAAAATTTTCCAAAATTACCGAATTGGATAAATTTTCTTTTCTCGAAAAATTTGAAAACTTAGTCGCGTAAATTTGTACAATTTGTACAATCACTTGTAAAAGACGCAAATCGGTAGTACGTATAGAAAACTTATGGTTGAGCATTCAAGCTCTTCAGGATGAGTTTGTGATTTATTTCAGTTAACTGGATTTATTGATATAATTCAATACTAGTCCATTCTTCAATATTCGATGAGATGTTTCAAATGCAAAAAAGGTTGACTTGCAATTTCTTTTCCCGAAAATTTTCCAAAATGCCCGAAAATGATTTTGTTTAGTTTCAAAAGAATGAATATGTGGATATGATTGTAATGAACTGATTGCAAAAGACAGCAAGTCGGTGTTATGTATAGAACTGCTTTTATTGAATTTTTTTTTAAATTGTGAATTTCGTTGTTTGAAAATGGAGTTCGTACAGTCTCCGCTAGACGGTGCCTAAGATTCTGGGGTGGCCACATGTTCGTGATTTTGAAGGAACTTATCGACAGATGTTAAAGAAAATGCATCTCTTTGGTGGATCGTATTGTAGAGAGCGTGACTATACACTAAATAATGCATTTGTGTCGATTACAATTTATTGCGTTCATTTTACATAGAGGTCTCATGCTAATTTGGAGCTACAGTAACTACTAATCTCTTCAGGTTTTCAATAGAGGTTGAATTAGGCTGCATATTGTATAATAATTGACAACAATAATGCTCTATTCACCATAAACTGTCCATTATGTTACTTATCTGAAAAGAGGTCTTTCTTGTTCGTAAAGAATATACATCAATTGAAAACACATGTGAAAAAATTAGTTTGAGCAGAAAATAGTTGTGAATCGGAATGGGGATAACAACCTGCGGATAACAAGATTGTCAAAACTCTTATGATAGAACAATAGAAATTAAGATGATTTTCCTTGTTTACGAGGAAATTGTAGACGATTGAGTTAACACTTTTTGATCTCGTATTTCCTATCTCAGTCTTGGATAGATTTCCAAAAGTATGAACTAATCGTGGAAAATTCACCACGTGCAGACGGTCATCAACCGGACGTTTCTCCATCAATGAAAGAGGACGTAGAGGGAAAACCGCAACTAGAGTAATAGTGAAAGCCGCAAATGAAAAGACGGGAAGTAGATTGTTATATATTTCCCTAGAAGTTAACAGAAAGTAAGTTCATGTCGTGTGTTATTATCCTCACGCGGCCTTAACAAGAGTAGTTGACCAGACACTTTGCTATTTCATTTTATCACACGAGTTTCGTAATAAGCTACCAGCAAGATCAATCTTATCCAGTCCTGATTCGGTTTTTGAGAAGACATAATCTTTTTTTCTTCACGCGAAGGTAGAAAATAAAATAAAATCATAAGTATAAAAATGTCGAAACCCTACTAAACACTATTTAAACTTATTGGATTCTCATGCGTATTACACAATTATTTATGTAGTGTAAAGAAAGTATCAGTCGTATGTTGTATCATTTCAGAGCTTCCTTAAACCCCCACTTTACACGGTCCATTTTACAAACATTTTGCGTCCACGTGCTATATTTTATAATATATTAAAATATTTTCGGACCTCCTGGATAGGCATGTTTTTTAAATATTATACAAGTAATAAGATTTATGGACAATATACTCCCAGACAAATTAACTCTGTTTTCACTGAACTGGTAATGAATGTAAAGATTTAAAGAGAACGTTTACATTTTCTTCCGTCCATTGCGAATGAACGCCTTCCATCCATTGAGGTCCCATGTAAGATGATAACGTTCGATCCAGTGGAGTGTTCTTGTAAAACAGATGTAAAATATTGAATGTTTTTTCGAAAACACGGGTTTTAATTAAATGTAACTCTCATGAATTTTGGATGCGTCATCAGCAAAAATGGAACTTATTTAAAATAAGTACGTTTGATTTTTAACATGCTGATTTTGTACACGAAAACGGGGTTTTTGATTTACATTATTCCTTATTCCGGTTTATTTCAAATTTAAAAATTTCCTTTAGAAATGTACTATGCATCTCAAAAGACAACTCAATGTGTCTCAAAAGACGCCAGCAATCCAGTATGAATTTATTGTCCTCCACGTCGTCATACGCAGTTTTTAACAGCTTATTTGACAATAAATTGATTGTTTTATTTTATTTGTTATGAGAAACAAAAGAGATATAAATATACATATTGTTAATATAAGTGAACAAAAAATTTATAACATACATTCGAACACATGCATGTATTAATTGTATTTAATGGGAATATTATTTCATACCATTTGACGTGTACAACAAAAGGTTTTGAAAACAATATATGGATTTTATCAAGAGAATACAATCAAAAATACTCTGGCACTAATTAATAGCAAAGATATTCGAAATAATTATATATCATAAAATATAAACAAATTCATGGTAACTTTAGTGGTTCAGTAAGCAACTATTATTGAATTTAGCTTTATGTATTATTATTGTCCATTAGTTGCTTGGTAGTTCTGGGATGTTGGCAACTTTATCAAAGAATGATAAAACTATGCAACATAACGCCTTACAATTTATTTTCGCAATAAAGCTTTTTCGGCTGCATAACAGCCATCGTCTCTAGCATACACTGGAAAAATATTCATGAAAAATAACACAAAAGTACGATAATAATTGAAATGACATTATGAAATAAAATAAAGAAAACTGTGAAGAATGAATGAAAAAAATAGTGAGCAAGTCGACAAAATATATTTCATGCTCAGGTACAAGTTGACGGGATGATTTGAACCCAAAACNTAAATGGAAGGGCATTGGATCCAACCCCCCCCCCACTCTCACAAAAAAAAAAGGTCCCGGATTTGCAACCCGGTTCGCCGCGATTTTCATTATACCCTACGCCGCGATTTTCATTATACGATTTTCATTGTACTACAACTTTTCCCCATGTATAAATGGATACTGTTTTTCAATGGACGGGCAAATAGGGTGAACACTAAAATTACAATAGATGCTATCAGAAATGCATGGTACTTAATCAAACGGGAAAAAAGGAAGGTTATGACATTAACCTAGAGTTCGGTTTCTCAAGCAATAAAGGTTTTTGAACACGCAACAAAAATCCAGATGTACTTTCCTCGTCTCTTATCTAGTTGCCACAACGAGCATCACTTTTGGACGTAAGTTATGACGCCATCGGTTCATATCAGACGTCTGTGAATCAGACATAAAAATTGGCCAATACAATTCATATCTTCTCGCTATTTCCTTTACCTCCGGCCTTCGCATTGGAGTCGCCACTTCCTTCAGAACTTGTTCAAAATATATGGGGAAAACTTAACGATTGGCAATAGCGTATTTTAAAGAAGTCTTCTAAAATATGCTAACATACATTCTCCAATACTTACCAGAACTTCTTAGGAAGTTACAAATATTTTATTACACTCCACAAATTAGACGTATTATTTGAATTGAAGGATATAAAAGAAGCAAACAAAACTTCGATTTATAAATACCAAAATATTAAAAAAAAACTTCTATTCAAATTTGTCAGATATCATTAAGTAAGTGAGACGAAAGTGAAACATTACTATACAGGAGGAATTTTCGTTTCGGCAAATACATGCCGGAGTGTGTGTGTTTCCACTAACAGAATCATAGGTGTTGCGGCGAGTCGCCTCTCGTCACAAAACACGTAGAGGAGGTCTTGACGAGGTATAAGCATATATTCCCAACCATTCCTATATTTGAGCCCCGACCATTCAGTCAGCAACCCAACGCTTTATCCCCTATACAAAGCTGACTCAAGTTTCCGACAGTTTGCTCAAATACTGAAGTACTTGAGTATAATTTGCGTTTTTCTCCAGGTATTGTTCTTCCGTGACTAAAGTGAACTAATCAGTTAAATTATACAAATGTTCGTACAATAATAAATACGCGAGTACATATTTTAATACGATTCCAAGTTTCCACTATATCAACCAATCATGACTTCGGAGATTTCGTTGCCGATTCACATTTTCTCAAGTTGAATGAGTCTAGTATTAAAAAAACCAGATACAGGGGGTAATCCTTCTCCCTCCACAGACACGATCCCGTCTGTAATATACTCTGACCACTTATCAAACCAAATTGAAATCACACACCACCACGTGACCATATTTTATAACCTTCCTCAAAGTTTCAGTTCTTAGCAAATTTCACAATGCTGTCATGCACGAAGTAGTAGTATATTCACAAATTCAATCTGTCTCACAACAATAAGGCGTGGTCATGAGGTTCTCGGACGTTAGATATCCGCAATTACTAAGCCTTCGGTACTAGGAAGAAGAGTTATGGCTAGCATCTCGCTCCGGCCAGTTTGACCCACGGTATTCTTTTTGCAGCGGGTGAAGTAAGCCTGGGATTCCGTCCCAGGGTACGACGCAAGGCTCCAGGGGAGACATTCTGATGCTTTGTTTTTTGTTTTAAAGTCTTGTTTTATTGCCGCAAGTGCTGTGTTATGTCAAGTTAAATTAATGCTGCGATTTTAATTCAATTAAGTATTTTTGTAAATATTAAAGAAAAGCAACCTGAGTTTTTAGTATACAGCTTTATTTTGACTTAAATTAATAAAATGAAATACACATGTCTCAATTTTGTAAAAACCAATTTGGATAATAAACCCATAAAAGTAACACTACGTTTTGTCTCTAATGTGAGACATCGTCAGGCCGGAGGTAACTCACTGCTAGCGAGTGACTGATGAAAATTAATAGCAAAAGACGTTACAGAAATGTAGTGACGACAATGAACTAACTCACATGAAGTCGAAACGTAGAGTTACTTTTATGTGTTTATTATCCCAATTGTCTTTTACAAAATTGTAACGCGTATTTTAGTTTATTAGTTTGAGTCAAAATTAAACAAACAGCTGAAAACTCAGGTCGTTTATCTTTACGATTTATTCAGAAGAGAAGACGTGAAACATCATCACTAATAAATATTTTTGTTTCCATAGTTTAGTTGTCTGACAATGTTATAGAATTTTATGAAGAAAGCTGTTGGAAAATGAAAACGTCTTATTTAATAGCCAATAAAACAATTCTAATTAGGCTGATTCTTAAAATCGTCTGGAATCTTTCCTTGCTTTATTGCCACTAGATTATTGCCACCAGATGATCGAATACTTCATCGTATCAAGTTTTAAGCTTTTCACGCGAAACCGATTCTTTTGATTCTATCGAGTTAACAGGAAAGCGTAAAAAAATAATTGGTTTCCTCCTCATGAAGGCTTTAATCCACGTTCTCCCTCTTCGTCTGTCCCTAAAAAATCCAACATTGAAGTTCCTACATAAGATGTTCGACGCCATTGCTCGACGGGAACTTTTCCGCTCACTTTTTGTACAAGAGTAGTCCGTGGTGTAGCTTCGTTGCAGATGCTACAACCATTTCTCTGTTCACATAATGAAGTTCATCTTTTCACAGACGCATTGGAGTACATATTTTGTCCGTCCCATCTTTGTGGGCAAGAGAGAGAGAGAGAGAGAGAGAGATGTAAAATAAGTGTTTTAGCAGTCGACACTGAGTCAGTGGATAATAACCCTCAGTCGACTACCAAACAAAAGATCCTAACAGGGAGAAAACCTCACTAGCAAAAAAGTATTTTACTTGCAATATTGATAAAATAATAACTTTCATTATTGATAATGTTCGCATAAAAAATGTTACATCTCATAGAGATCATTGTTTACCTCTTCCAACAGTAAACACGTATTTCAGTGAGCCAAATGACCTAGTCTGCTCATTGCATGACTACTCCACCATTAACTACATACTCAGCGGCGTAACAAGCACCCTGTACACCCGGACATTGCCCGGGGGTCCCCAGTCTTATGGGGTTCCATACCTCTCGAAATAATTGGGGTATTCTTCAAGGTTTTTAACCGTTTGAGAAGAAAATAATAATATTCAAACAGAAAAATGTCGATAATTAAAAAAAAACTTATTCTACCTAATCTATTCATAAAAAATCAATATTTTTTAAAATAAAATATAGAATAAAGACAGATTTAGTGGTTTAAGTGTTTTAACCATGAATATGAGATTACAAATGATTTATGAAG
>NNCF01128561.1:162738-191781 GCA_002313205.1 Laupala kohalensis | reverse complement strand
TGTCCCAAAATTAACGCAAGATTTGAATTTAATAGAAAACACAGTTTTTAGTATTTTGATTGTAATTTTTATATTGAATCATAAAGTACATAGGATAGGGTTATTTATGGAATAACACATCGGGCAAATGGCCTCCACGGCTTTCCAAACACATACGCACTCGTTTGTCGAAATTTTCCATAACTATTCTGCATAAGTGTGGCTGAATTTCGTTGATGCAACGTTGAATCTCCTCCTTTAAAGCACACGTGGTGGTGGGTTTGTTGACATAGACCTGTGATTTTAAATAACCCCATAAAAAGAAATCTAATGGTGTTAAATCACACGATCTAGGGGGCCAATTCTGATCACCGAAACGAGAGAGTACACGACCTGGAAATGTCTCATGCAGTAATTGAAGTGTTTCACGGGCTGTATGGCATGTGGCACCGTCTTGTTGGAACCACATATTGGCCACATCAATATCATCCAATTTCGGCAAAAAGAACTGGGTTATCATGTCGCGATATCGTGAACCAGTAACAGTCACTGCTTGACCAGCCTCATTTTCAAAAAAGTATGGTCCAATTACGCCTCCAGCCCAAAAGCCACACCAAGCAGTGACACGTTGTGGATGCATTTGTTTTTCAACAATCACATGTGGGTTCTCAGAACCCCAAAAGCGGCAATTTTGGCGATTAACAAACCCATCAAGGTGAAAATGTACTTCGTCGCTTAGGATGATTTCGCTCGAAAAATCAGCATCCATTTGTTGCTGCTCAATAATCCACTCAACAAACTCTCTTCGCTGTGCATGGTCATTAGGCTTCAGTTGTTGTGTTAATTGAATTTTGTAAGCATGGAGACACAGATCTTTCGAGAGTATACGCTGCAGAGAGCTTCTTGAAATTTGCAGTTCTTGTCCACGACGCCGAATTGAGGTTCCTGGATTGTCACCGACACTCTCACGCACTGCTTCGATATTGACATTTGAACGACTTGTTTTCGGACGACCAGTGTGTTTGGCGTCTCCAACGGATCCTGTCTCCCGAAATTTTTCAACTAATCTCTTCACAGTTGACGAAGTTAAAACACTATTCCGACCATATTTTGTATGAAATTTTCGAACTGCGGCCGCCAAGCTTTCATTATTTTTGAAATATTGTTCAACAATGAAGACACGTTCTTCTATCGTGTAACGCTCCATTTTTACTAACCTAACCTAACCCTAAACTGTCAGCTGTCGATTTGTTTTTTTGGTTGTCAACACTTCACTACATAAATGGCGGCAAATTTAAATCTTGCGTTCAATTTGGGACACCCGACCACGAAAGACGACCTACCAGTTTTGATTTGAGTTTACTCACTAGACNCGGGCAGCGATTAGATATGATCCAGAGCACTGTATCCGAGCATTACAACTGCGGTTGTTAGTCGCAGAGGTCGGTCTCTTTGTAAATCCCAGCTAATTAAACTGGGACATGGCCCCCTCCGGGAATCGAACCCGGGATGACTTAGTGACGAGCGAGAACGTTGCCACTTTCGCCACGGAGGGGCTTATATAGTTACTAAGGTATGTTGTATTTAAAAAATTGATTGATATATTTCTAATTTTAACTTTATTAAAGAACCAAAATTACGGTTACTAAAGGAACCCAAATTACTACTTGGATAGTTACGCCACTGTACATATTGTTTCTCATTTAACAGGTCTTGAATATAAAATTCATAATAAAACTGTCGCGAGAATATGCTCTAAAACTTTATTATTTCCTTCTCATACGAGTAATGATGCTTTTACCCAAAGAGAGATTTGAGAGTTTGAAGAAATGATGTTTCCTATGGAGGACTCCAATTCATTTTTTTTCTTGGGTTTTTACGGCTCGTCAACGTCAAGGTCATTAGAGCCCTCGACTCCAATTCATGTTTTAAAAAAACTAAGCATATAGTTTCTCTATATTTTATTGAAATTAATAGTTAAAAAAACAACTGAGAGGTGAATTTTCACTTAGTCATGAAATATACTTCCAGTACCGGACAATCGCAATTTTTATTTTACAATTAGTTGTGTTACTTAATTTCCACATGTTGAAATTCGAATCGCAAATACTTAATTCAAAATTATTCTACCAAACAAAAACCCTACGTAACGTGTTGCAGTTCTTTTAAGGATTTTATAGCCTCGATACTTCTAAGAGATATATCTAAGGGATACTTCTAAGGGATACTCGGGACGCCGCTACACGAACTTTTAGTAAAACTGCTTTTGAAAACACGTGAGGTACCTTCAAATAATCTTCCAAATCACTCTCAAACTGCAAAAACCCCTCACGTGCCCGCGAAACATGAAAGAACTAAGCTATCTGCCATGCCATTATTTGCGAAATAACTTCACCGTTTTCATGTTTTCTCAGTACACTTCCGTTTTATTTTTAACTTATTACCAGCCATTTCATCTTGAAAAGACAGAAGATAACATTTTTTATTTGAAAATTATTATTGGCGAGTAAAGGAAGACAATTAGGCGGCTGGTACTGTGCGAACAACATGAGGTAATAAATGTCTGTGTAGCACATTGTTTGTTAAAATTTTGCAGATCTTTTACCGGCTAGTGTGTCTCCAGAGAATATAGATGAAAGAAAAGTAAAAGTAATACCAACTAGTCTCCTTAAAGAAAAAAAAGCTTAGAATTAACTCTTTGTCCACCCAAAAATCGTAATCTCGTGGATTCAGTCACAGCTTCCACGACATTAAACTAAGTTGGTGTGCCCGAAATATTTTGTAGGGTAAAGTTTATTCTTACACATGATACACGTAAACCACTGTTACCTTTCAACAGTAGTGTGAACTAGTTTTAATTAATAATCCGGGAACAAAAATTACTCAAATCATTATTAATAATTTCTCAATATGACAAGGTTTACAGGAACATCTCAATATATAACATACTTCTCTAACAATTTTGTCTGACTTTCTGTTGGATATACGATACAGACCTCCTCTGATATCAACTGAAAATGTGTTGAACATGTTGAGAGCTTTTAGCTCATAAACTCTTATTATAGTTAATTCTCGACCAGGCGTTCTCGCTTCTAGTTTACACTTGTGAGAACGATTATACAAAATTTCGGGCGTGGTAATTTCTTCTCTTTTGTACACGGAAATGTCAAGTACGTAAAATGCCTCAAGAGGATGTGGTCAGGAGTTCGGGAGTGGTGGAAAAAATATACCAATTTATCAATGAAATGTGTACTTTATTTCCCAAAGACGCTTCTGGTGACGAAACATTTCTTTGTTAATACTTTACAAACTTTATAGAAGTACTAATTCACATAATGTAATTCTTAACCACTGTATAATAATAGAAGACATTGCGACGTTACCGGGCCCTAAAGCCCCAATTAATATGTATGTATGCATGTTTGTATGTATGTATGCATGTTTGTATGTATGTATGCATGTTTGTATGTATGTATGCATGTTTGTATGTATGTATGAACAGCCTTCGTCTGCATAGTGAAATATACGTAAATAAATAACGACCTTTTTTAGCAGACAATAATTTATTTTATTTTATTATTTAATTTTTGTCTGCTAAAAACGTGGTTATTTATTTACTTATATAAATTATGGAGAATACTAGATAACTTGTCTTGAACGTGGTGGGACATTGAAATAACATGTAATGTTTTATACAAGAGGTGTATAATACTTTTGGCTGTGTTTTAACAGGAGTGTTCGAATTTTCATAAGTTTACAGACTCAATATTAAATACTTTAAAAAGTTATAATAATTAAGTAATATGCTGCAGGTATCAGCTTGGGCTAAAAAAAGAATTAATTGATTACGTGAAATATTTTAAGATCTTTTGGCAGAGAAATGGATACACGTTGTAGACTGAAGAGGTCTAATATTTAAATACGAGTGTATCTTAATGTTGTATAAATTTAAAAAATCTCAATAAAATGTTGGGATAGGATGTGAAAACAATGAAAGAAATGAAAGGAATTATTTCATTAATTCCATTATTCTGTCTATTATCACAGGGTGAAACCCGCGACAATCCATTATGATCATAAGCTAGAAAACGTTTTTTTTTTTCAATTTAATTCTTTTTCGTTCCACACGTCTGTGATTGAGAAAGGTCACGTGAAACAAATAAGGCGAAGAAGAAGTTCACAATTAATTGTTGCTTTAAATATCTGAATTCAAGGCATTGTTTTCTAGGAAAAGTAAAAGAAAGAAGGACCTACAGTTTTTTCTACACACTCACATACTCGTTTGTTTGTGAGTGAGATATAAATTGTATCAGTATTATTTCCCCAGAAATTCTGTACAAGTAATTCTATGAAATTATTTTTAATTCATAATTTTTTACTTTGTGTATGTTACCGACAATGTAGGAAATTCAGTCATTGTAAACAATTCCTAGGCAATTGTGCGCAATGCCTGAAGCCTTTAGGCAAAGTAGTAACTATCCATCGCATTTCCCATTTCGCCTCTTGTAGAGATTAACAAACGAAATATAGGCAAAGTTAGTAATACAACAATTTTTAAGTGTAAAATAGAACAAGCATGATTTCTTTAATTTCTCTGGGTTTTTTTCTCAGTAATTTCACGAATAAATACATTTGACTTCGAAACGTTATTCACAGGAAACAATATCGAATATCCTAAAAATTTTGAACAGTTATAGTTTGAAAAGTTTCTGATATTAATTACTATACTGCCTAATGGAAGATTATTACTACTTACACAGTTTTTACAAGCTTTCATTAAACTTTCAACGTTCGTATGTGTTTCATTGCTCTTGCGTTTCAAAATTTGTTGATGATTTTTCGGCCACTTCTAAGATTCCTATTGAGCTGAAATTTTACAGATATGTATAGTTTGTAGATGATTATGACAATGGAGGTAGGAGGTATCATGATATATGTGTTACCATCTAGCGGGACAATTGTGTACTACGAGTCATATGGCGACGGCGGGGTGAGGAGTTCGGGCAGTCAGTATGTAACTGTGCCTCATATGTGTAACTTGTAACTCGCTTGTATGTAATAATATATATTTGTAATAATATATATTTTGGAGTATAACTTGGACTAGTTATTACAGGAGGTGCATCGCATATTGTATTAATGCTTGTCATATTTATAAGTCTATGCTGAATTATAGAATATTAGGGTGAGATGAGTTATACAGTGAAGTACAATCAGTGATTCGTATCTTAGGCTATATTACAAGATACAAATACGTTTCTTATCAATAATTCTCCCGAGGCAACATACGGTGGTGGTGGCAGCAGTGGCAGCGGCGCAACGCATGGAAAATCTAAATTATTTGTCCAAATTTTACAACTTAAAGACAGTTTTCGTATTTCTGAAATGCACAACACAAAGAACTCATATTTGTAAAATAAGAACTGAATCAGAAACGAGAATCTTTACATAGAGATGGAAGATATACAAAGGCATTTCTTAATGGCAAATTGTAAGAGAGTCGAGTTCGTGTACATTTGACACTCAAACATATTTTAATTCTACAAAAATTTAAAATAAAATTAATGTACATTTTTAAACAGGTACTGTACGAAAAGGTACTGTACGAAAAGGTACTGTACGAAAGAGTAAATAATTATGTTTAGTAAAATTAAATAAATATATATAAATAAATAAATTTATTGTCAAAAAAGCAGCACAAATTGCGTATGACCACGTGGAGGACAATAAACTAATTTAATCTCCGGAAGCAAGGGACCATCCCATCAATTCCGATCAAGGGCCCTAAGGCAAAGGCGGATTCAAAAATTTCAGTAAAAATTCCTAGATAAGATAAAAAGTTAGCTGTGAGTTATAATACTAATAGAATGTCAATATGTTTGTAATTTAACGCAAAAAATTTACATGTACAAATTATAATCGAACAATAGATTATTCTGACTACAGTGTTTGAAAATTCAGAAATTAAAAATTAAAAATCAGAAACGTATAACAACAAAAGAGTCTCCTCCTTGGTCACTTATCGCAGGTGCAAGTACTTAGAAGGTACTTAAACGTAGATATTTGAAAATATAAATTTTTGAAAGATTGAGGTGTCAAAAGTACTAACACTAACTACTTTATTTTTTATTTAATTTTTTAAAGCCAAGAACTACTATAACTTAGCAAGTCGTACTACGTTTTTTCTCTTAATTCTGGAAAAACATTACAATTATATTAAATAATGTTAATTTTTTTATACTACCTGTTGACGCGATATTGTCATTCTCCGTTGCTGTTGACGAGCATTTAAAGCCCCCCTACACACACACACACACAGACAAATCCATGAAGTTATGTAAATAAAATGTTTAATGGCTGCTGACTTTAAAATGCATGTTTCAATCAAATTTGCAAAAATAAATTGCATTAAACCATAAAGACATAAACAATGAAAAATAGAGAAGTAACTAGTGAAACGATTAACGCAATATCTAGCCCAAAAACTGATGACGTATTGAACTACATTGAGAATTCTATGGAATAATTTTGTAAAAGATTATCCATTTCACAAAACATGTTAAGATTTGCTACTCTAACTCTGAGAATACCAAATTCACAAGAGATCGTTTAAACGCGAAAATACGTTTGCGGTTTGCAATTCCGTGAAGATAACTTAAATTGTACACAAAACGATCAACTGACCTCCCGAGGGGAAATCACAAGTTATGAATAGTTAGAGAGAACAGTGTATTTTAGCAAAAAATGTTTTACTTTCCATCATTTTAAAATTCAATTCAAAAGTCGTAACTGAAAATTCTGTCCTGAAGTCGAACTCTTGTCAACAGTCTTGAGAATTGTTACTTCTATTAATTTACGGGATATGTGTTGATCAGGTAATGGCTAAAGCTCCATTCAAAAGTTGAAAGTTGAATTACTCCATTTCCGTGTTGGATGTTAAAGAAGATTATTATATCCTAACTTCATATCCTTACTCCTTAAGTATGCAAAATACAATTTTTCAATACATTCCTCCCGCAAAAAGGATAAGAATGCAAGTAATTATACTGCAATGCAATAGTGAAAGCGGGAAAAATCTAAAAATCCATTTGTAGTGGCACCGAACACCACTGCGAGGATTTATTTTTCTCCTCGGGGAGGATTCCATCAACATTGTCGTTCCTGGAGTATAGTCCCCCCTCACGGGGCAAAATCTTTTATTCCTCAAAACTATACAATGGCGAGTTTTTTTGTTAGTTTTAGGAAAAAAATGGAAATATTCAAAAAATATAAAACTGTGAACCAAATTTTTGTTAAATTAAGTCTAGTCGCTCTAACGAATATAATACTTTAAGTGTCCCCAAAAAATGTTTCAAATGGTATTTTGAACCATTCCCTACCCAGTAGCGACGAATTTTCATACCCTTAAAGCGCAAAATTATGAATTATTTGACTTATACTCGCAAAAGAACTGGCTTAACATACCGAAAAAACCTACTGAAACCTAGCAAATGGAAATGGAAACTCAATGACGTTGAGATTTTCATACCTTACGGGGTATTTACTAGAATAATTCACCAAAAACTTTGGAAAATATTGTTCTAACGGAAATGACTGCCGCATGACGTGACTCAAAGCAATGCGACCCTTGAGAAAGAAAGAGTTAAACGACAATCTAAATTTATTATTAAGTTTCAAAATCACAAAATAATTGTCTTCATCAAACAGTAAAAATCAATATAATGAATGATTAAATTCATACTAACTACTCTAGTCAATATTCCCACGTTTCGTGATTAGTAGGTAACTTGACTTCAGTCAGCGCATATATTATACCTTAAACCTTGCTTAAGTACAACTTTGATCACGTATAATAACTCCAACACAACTACTCGTATTTTTGTAGATTTCATGAGGTCTAAATTCACAGATACCAATGCCATCGCTGGACGCCCTGACGGCACAGGGGGTTGAGATACACCCACAACCCACACACGTCATTAATTTGAAACAGTAATGAAGCACTCATAACCGAATGCAGCAGACTGATTAATTCAAATTGACCCGAGCCTCAATGCGTGATATATCGAACATCTGCGTTAAAAGTAATTACTGGGCTTCTAGAATGAATTCGCTAGCCGTGAAATATTAGTGTAGCACGTAGCGAGCACAGGATGCATTGGAGTTGCGTATATGTTCGATCAAGAGAGGATGTTGCTTGGCTTTGTGTCGTAGTTAGTCCATCACAACTACATACGTACTTTGAAATTAATATAAAAATTAATTTCGCACGAAATCCTCAATTAATTAAAGTGACCGCGGTATTTTTTTTAATTCGCTCATTTCATTTCAAGTTACATTACGTATTTAGCAATGTAACTTAACAATTCTTACTTACATTGAACTCAAGACCAATAATAAATTTAGAGCTCACGATAAATTAAAAAATACAATATTTCGATTAGTAAAAGTTTAAAGAGAGAACTTCACAGCAGAGAGCCATTATTTTATTATTTCTTTGATTTTAAACTAGAAATCTTGAATGAACATAATTTTTCGAATTAAAAGACTTTAAAAAATAAACAAAAAAAATTGCTAAAAACAAAACACATTAACTCTTGACACGTCATATTACACAATATTGTTCATTGGTTCACGAGTTGCAGCTGGCTAACGTGATCCGGTCTTGCTCCAGCAGTGGCTTTGTCAGGCAGTGTTTTTGTTCGTTACGCGGTTCGTGATTCGAAGAGAACACATTCTGAGTACAGTGAATTGTGTGTATTGAAGTGGGACGATATCGTACACTACCCTACGGGGGAGAGGCAGTCTCACGGCAGGTATTACAAACTATTTTTCAATTTAATGCAACATGGAGGGAGCAATGCAGCGTCAATATATACAGCCAGGTAGAATATAATTACTTTGTAGAATAGCAGCAATTAATCATCAACGTATTAATAACAGACAACTAAAGCAACAAATACTACGAAAATTGCGACAATAATTGCAATATATTCCGAATGTTTCAGCGCAAGTAAACATGGGGTCCCCCGTTTCGCAGACTGCTGTCGTCCCTGAAGGAACTCAACTGTTTGGCAAGTACTTATGAAAATACGTGGAGTGCGTCAGACAACGGAAAATTCTTTCTTTCCAAGAAAACTAGTTCAAACCTGAATGTGTTAAGTAAGAATTGATTTGAAAACTTTATTCAAACGTTGCAGATGATTCTATAGAACTTGAATCAATCTAGTCAATACAAAATTTCACCTACATTTATTCTGGAGACGAAGGATCGAAATATTTTGATTATCGTGTAATTGAAAATGATTAATTCTTCTTATTATAATTTAAAGCCAGCAAAATGCTCAACACCGGA
The DNA here is from genome assembly GCA_002313205.1 of Laupala kohalensis. Classification (NCBI taxonomy): domain Eukaryota; kingdom Metazoa; phylum Arthropoda; class Insecta; order Orthoptera; family Trigonidiidae; genus Laupala; species Laupala kohalensis. The sequence goes on along the minus strand of NNCF01128561.1, from coordinate 182,447 downwards.
AAAAAAATAACCAAAAATTCTGTCCGCGAATGTTAAGACATATCGTACTGTACAGTAAAACATATCCAGTCGAAGGAACCACAGCCTTCTTCACTTTCATTCTCTCTTTGAAATGCTTTTGTTGTCTATTCATGGGCGTATGCTTTTTAAAGGCTGTAGAAGAACGAGACCACAAATTCAGGCAAATTCGTCTTCTTAAATATTAAACACATTTTTTCAAGGAATCCTTTACCCATATTTTTTGTAGATTTAGAACCAGCCAATGATAATAAAACAATTCACAAAATTGAGGACCCACTTCAAACTAAATTAAATTCGAAGAACGTCGTTAAATGAAGGAAGTTAAATAGGACAATAGTTGTTAAACCTTCAATAACTTCTGGAAGTATTGCACTTTTCCTAACCGATATGTAAAATGTTGAGACGATCACCGGATACATTTGTGTCAGAAGGATAAAGAACTTCACCTATTTGCGTTCACAGCAAGAGCATTCACATCACGAATTACCGCGACTGCGAAGTAGACCAGGCCGTAAAAGAATAAACAAGAATAAACAAAACTTACATATGCGAAACCAACAAATTTCAATTGTAACAACGCACCTACGCACAATCTGTCAATTGCCCTTATAACAACACTAATGAACCATATCAAAAATAGAACATACAATAAAGAATTAATTTCAGAAGTTTGAATTATTATTAACAAGGCAATCCGATCAAATATGAAATTTTCTGATGCAAGAACTAAAGTACTTGCAAAATTATGAAACATTTGAAAATAATGTTCAGGAATAATGGAGTAATATAGTATCGCTTAGAATTTAAATAATTTCTGGGAAATGAACAAATAGATATTTTACTAATATGAGAAAAAACACAAACTTTTCTCGCTACAGAGATTATAATGTGAGTTATCCTGACGAGACAACTCATGAAGGCAATGTTATATTAATGTATGACACTCACAATACTATCCTTTTAAAGAAGATTTTGCGCAAGTAACTGTGATACTATTTTATGACTGACATGGTCTACTGGTTATTTCTGCAATGTGTTGTCCACCTAAACGTGAATTAGTAGCAAAACAAATGAGGGACGTCTTGAAATTACTCAGCTTTAGATTTATTGCAGGAGGAGAATATAACGCCAAAAACAGGACTTTGGGATGAGACTTGTCACTTGCCGGAGAAATGCACTTCAAAGCAATTAAATTTTATCTCTACTGGTCAACTCATTGGCCAGCAGATAAAAGTAAAATTCCTGACATTCTAGATTTTTCCGGGACGAAACGCTTATAGCAAAGTTTAAATGTACCGCTAAAATACGAATTATATTCCGATCATTCTCTCTTCTGCTGATCTTGAGTACCTGAAAAACACATTACGGCAAAGGGTATGGTGCAGTTGCACCGGGTGGTCAAGAAAGGTCTTATTGTAAGGCNGGGGGGGCGGAGTCGGTGTCGAGTTCTGCCGATGTTCAGCTCCTGGGTTAATTTTCTTCACTTCGCAACCAACCTTGTGATCTACAGTCATCCATTGCCATCTAAAGAGCATTATAATAGATTTATTTATTCATCTTTTTGTTTTGAAAAGTTAAAAACTCAGATTTATGTATTTAAAATAGAACATTAGACAGTTTCTGTACGAAAATTTGTTTCCATCAGATAAATACTTTCTTAAAATATCAGATTAAAACATTTTTTTAAATATCAGACACCACTAAAAGTGATATTATTATAGTTCGTAATACGGCAGCACATGGTAAGGCAGTCCTAGAGGACATGGTGTAATGATTCCCTGTTCTTCATCTCTACTACAATTAGGTTATATTTAACTTATTTTTGTACTTTTCGGAAAGTAAATAAATTTAACGATTTTTCGTGTGTGTGTGTGTATGGCGGGAGGGGGAGGATAACTGTTGGATGGCAACTTTGTGAATGTTTCCTAGCGTTTCGTTGTCTTCCAAGATTGATTTTCTTAGACAAATATTGTAACTGGGAAGGTCCGAAAAACATTCGAGATCTTTTGTTGAACCGTGAGGTGTTGTAGGTCCACATTGTTAGTCCCAGCACCGAATATATTACATTACAAGTAGCTGTGATAAATATAAAAATGTAATACAATAAATAGAGAAGTTGGTGCAACGATTTTATTTTAAGATTTCATTACCAAATTCATGTTGATAAAAATTTTTGTAAAATTGTATTATTCTGAAACTTATAAATTTTCTCTCAAAATTGTATCACATAAAAGTTTAAAAGACAGTTTTTCCTGGATGAAAAGTAAAAGGTATTCTACAAAGGTCAAAACTTCAACTCTAAAACAATTTTCATAAGATATTTCAGTAGATAAAAGTTATTAATATTTTTCTGTTACATAATAGTTTTAAAGATTATTCGTTTATTTGTAACATTCAGTAGATAGGTAGATATTTATTTCTCCCTACATCGCGACCCTCACTCTTCACGGGAAGCTGAGAACACAGTTCAAAGCAAGGAAGATACTCATGAAGTTTCTATACGTGCTAATATCAATATTCTATGATCAGTATACTGATCTCAAACAAATCTAGATCTTTCGCGCAAATTGCTTTACACGGATCGTAGAAATTTAATTAAAAAACATCATTGTTAAATATTTCCAATTAATCAGGGTGTATTCGTTGAAAGTAAATTTCCCTAACTTTTCAAGCAGAAAACATTTTTAATATTTCCCTGAAATTTTTTAAAAGAACTCGCACGATAACTTGTGAAACACACATTATTCGTTAACAATAACAGCAAAATTGGAAAATTATTAACTAATTGTAACAATTTTAAAAATTGCAACAAAAATAATACAAGAAGTACAAAAGAACAACTTTATGTTGTTTATCACGCTAAACACAAATTAAACGTATATTTTAAACATGCAAGCTTTCAATAAAACTATCATGAACGTCAAGTAATCGTTAAAACGTTCTTACAATAAGATGATTTCTCCAATCATGAAGACCATCAAAATCACTTATAATTCCAGTCTCGTTTGATTTATTCGGGATGCTTCATCCCTAAGTCTAAACCTTCAGGTTTTCTTCGAGCATCATCGTGCAATCTCTGTTTTCTTACAAGCAAGTTCTCTCAATTGTTCAATTACATCTCCGGTTTCTCTTTTCTGTAGTGAGGAGTTTTGATAAAGATTATTCGCATTTTAAACATTAAGTAAGACTGTTTCTTATCCATGTAAGGTCAATTGGTGAGAGAGATACAAATTATCTCCAACATTTTTTATTTTCAGGAATCTTTTTCGGTTACCATTGTCGAATACTTCTACATGGAAAATTTAGACAATCGAAAGTATTAGTTGCAAATAGACATAAATAAAAGAAATTATTTTGAATAATTCACTGAATTGATAAAAAATGTATTTTATAAATATGAAAAATAAATACCTACATACAATTTCGATATTACTTAGACAAAAAAATTAACGCGCTTTTATTCTTTTCCTGACTTTGTTCTAATTTTCCTGCAAAATTCCCTGACTTTTCCAGGTTCCGGACACCTTTTCAATGCATTTCCTACGGACCAAAAAGTGAAACGTTGTATTAAATTAGAAATTTTAATTTAAAGTGTGGCTTCTCGGTGTTTTAGAACTTGAAAGTACGAGTATCTTGGAAATAAACCATCATTTAATAGCATTAGGAGGAGATACGATGCCAAACAGGGCGCTTCACCGACATACCATTAAGCATCGGCACAACTCGACAGGACCCTTCGCACTTTGTGCGGGCGTAACTCGACCAGGGCATTCCACTTTCCAGCGGCGGAACTATAATATTCCCTTCGGCAAACATTCGACTATAAGTCACTGGTAGACATCGATGAAACCGCGGAATATCTTATAAACAATATTCATTTCGCTGCATGGCACCAATCTAACGAGTCTAAAGACTGTGGATTTACATTAACTACAGTAGGGATCCCGTGGTCATCCAACTCCATCAGTTACACTGCCATTGGTTTTCTACATGAGTACTAAATTTCAGTTGATTCCGATAACGGGAACTGATTCAATATACTTGCAGTATTTGACCCAAACATACCAACAAGTGAGGCTAAATAAAAGCTTGTAAAAATAACACATACTTCCTTGATATAAATTATTCTTGACGATAGCTAGGCATCACGTCGTCCTAGGAGAATCCAACCTCTAGATTTGGTACATCGAGAGTGAACTCAATGTCTTGGATTGACTGATGACTCAGTCCTCGAAATTAAAATGATGTTGTGTGATCATTAAAGTGTGAATCTATGCCATGCTCCTTTTTACTTATTATGTTATACTATTTAATGCCCATGAACAGTCAGCAGTGGATGACTACTTCTCAATTTAGCTCCTTAATGCGTTCAAGCATTTGGCTGAAGTTCGAAATACAAACAGATTAGAAATAAAGTATTTCATAAAAATTGTTTTTCTTTTTTTAAATGTAAACTATTGTATTTTTTGTAAAAATGCAGTAGAAATTATATTTCAGATTGAAATAAAAAAGAAAAACAGAACTTTCGTTTTCTTCTTTCAGCCAATATTATCTTGTATCTAAAATGATACCTGTTCTGAATAATGTGAACATTTTCTTAATTCTATGCGAAAGTTTTTCATTAGTATTCGAATTGGAATTTAAAATTAATATATTTGAGAAAGAAAGTTCTCAATTTTATAGTGGTTTTAACAATTTATATGTAAGTAGAGGACCAGGCAATAATTGCGTTCTATTGTACGATGAACTGCTTCCCTGCTTTCTTTTCGGAATATTTCATTGTCCTGCATACACTAGTTTCACCAGATTAGGAGATACTTTCATTTATTGAAGTGGAAGGTTGTCTTCTGATGTCTTTTGTTTCGACGCATCCCGTATTCATTACCCGTCCGTGTAGCTGACTTTGTAGATAGTGAGTCTTTTCTGCTTTCAATCTTTCCTCATAAATACTGCACGGCTCGCGACTCTGCGTCAGAGAGGACAAACATATTTCAACCGAGGATGAAATATCTAAAGTGGCACGATGGAAAAGTCGGACTGTGGTTCCTATCGTCATATAGCTGAAAATTGCAAACGAGAGATGAAACACAGTGTGTCTTTCCTAAAATATAATGGTAAGAATCGAATGTCTCTTGATCAAACTCAATATATATGGTTTAATTACAAATAGTTCGACGAGAATGTTTTTCACTCTGCTTTGATCTAAAAGTAGACAGACACTATAAATATTCAAAGCAAGTAATTAAAATAGATAACAATTTAGTCGAAAAGCACCATTTTCCCCTATTTCCACATTATTAGTTAAATATATTGTTTAATTAGTTAAATAAAAAGTTAAATAAAAACTTATTTAACTAATTAGAAAAATTATTTAAATAAAAAGTTTTTATTTAACATTATATTTATTTAAAAATTAGTTAAATAAAAAGTTTTTTTAAGCTGCCAAGTGAAAATATTCCCAATTTCTGTAATGGACACCTACATTTCCTTTAGATCAATCAAACAAAGTACTTTACGAATTGCGTATCACATTCAGGAAATGTTTTGAACTGGCAAATGTCATATGTTTCATTTCCAAAGAAATGGGGTTTATTTACTCTGCATATGAGAAAAATGGATATTCGAACCTGTTTTATTTCTTAAATGGTTTCTTCTATATCAGGTTTCAGAGTTTCATACTTCACCTCCAGGAAAAGTATAAAAATTCACCCATATGCAAATCCAGTTTCTTTGAAAATGTATTTTATTTATATCATAAAAGTTAATCTTTTACACGAATATGTTAATAACAAGGAAAAACATCGAATAGTATGTCTCGAAAATGCAAAAACGGAAATGCATCGGTCAGCTTGCAAACATTATGGTGCAAATATCTCAAGCTTCTTGTACTGTATGCTAAATACTCAAAGCGTGGACAACGCTATTATAACACTTAAAACAGGGTAGAGTGTGGCAAAAATCCACGCGGGGTAATGACCCGTATTGATGTTGAGTTTGTAATGATGGTAATCTCGCTTGTCGTTGTATAATGTCGCTACATAGTGATATCTCTGTTGTTGACTAGAACGTTATTTCGGTATTCAGTTACGGGACAGAAAATGAGATTACTTATTTATATAAATTCATAGAAAATAAACAACTTCATCGTAGAAAAAGCTGTTGGGGAGGGGAGGTAATAAACTTGAGTTTCTCTCCGGAAACATGCAAGGGACCACCCCATACATTCCGATCGAGGGTCCAAGTGCAGTGGCGCATTTAATATTTATTAAAGAAGTTATTTAACAAATCCAGACTGTTCTCCAAGTATTATTTCCAATTTAAATTGAATATATTTATGATAAATATGTTTAATTTAATACCATAATTATTGTGTAGTCTCGTGAGAAATAAACAGCGTCCCAATAACACGCCTTAAGCGCGATGCATGGCACATAACACACCAATAGTGGAATCAACATCATTCTTGACACGAAAATGATTCAAAAAGGAATGAGTGTTACCTGCAGGAGCAAGGAGCCATCCTGCACGACGAGGCGCACGCAGAAGCGATGTCCGGCGTCCCACCGCGCCACAACGTGAAGCTCTTGCACGCTGGAATACGCCACTTGGCGTTCCATGCACCCCGTCGCCTAGAAGGAAGGAAACGAACAAACATCATTAGGTCAGATGAATAGTTATTGACCCCAATATTAAATAATTTTCACGTATTCTTTGAGGTAAGGTCAGATATTGAACCATTTTAGCTGAGGTAGGCAGTAGAATCAAGGTGACGCCACGTAATGTGAACAAGGTTTTCGTCACATAAGTCACCAACTGTATCTGTTCTGGTATGAGAGGAAGGGAGGTGACGAGCTACACGCTTGCCTCACGCATGTAGCAAAACCAGATGGTGAGACAATGTATGGTGCTCTGGTATAGAAGAATAGACTGTTTAGTATGTAAAAATTACAACATGAGTAAGGTACGTAACGTTTAGTGTGCTTTCTAATGAGCTTAACATTATTATATTGCAAATAGTTTTCTTAATTGCTGGTGGAAATTTGATTTTATTGTATATATCAGTAATTGGAACCATAAATTCTTATATATCTTCAGCCCTGAGGAAGAAAATAAAATTTTCGGAACATGGGCAAGCAAATAATTTTGTTGAATATCTGACCTTAAGAATTCTTGCAAACTAAACATTAATAATGTTTTCTATTGAGAATACTGTGAACATACCATCCTACTCAAAGAGGTAGAGATATTCGAGCAATGGTTGAAGGATTGAATCGACAGTATACGGTAGGACCAGATTGTATCTAAACCACGAAAGGATTGAAATGTACGGCTCTATTCACATGAAGATTCCGGAACACGATTCACGAGTATGATTCATAAATGCTCAGTGGTTTCTTACCTCTAATCTCCAAACTTCATTTTCACCCTCCGACTCTTGAGCTAGCCGTGATTTCGAGGTGACCCAGTAAATTCTGTTATCCTGTAGAAATAAGGCTCTGGTGTGGGCGTTCACGAACGATAGCACCTCTCATCGTAAGACTTCCTGACAGTGAATACCTGAGAGTAATATTAACGATGAGAGAGCACTATACGATACATCGCCCCCACCATATCATCAAGCTGTTGGAACGTATGGCTGCTAGTAGTGGCGCTAGTCCTGTTGTCTCCTGACACCATGATAGGGACTTATCTGTCTCTGAAGACGACTCTGAACCAGTCTTCACTGACCATTGTCTGGGGTTCCATTATGTGAGTCTGCAACGATGCTGAAGCGATATGAGGAGCAGTCGTCTTAACTAACAGGGAGCAGAAAATCCTACGCCATGTAACCGCATGTCAATACTGACACTTGAATGTAGAAGATTGAGCAGTGCAGCTCGCTGAATTGCACCTAACGTAGCAAGTGACCAGTTCGCGAGTGGCGAATAATCCTTCTGCTCTGCCTCCTTATGGTGCGGGTCGGATGTCGAATGACTATGTATCTTGCCTTCTACCATTTGCTAACATCGGGAAGGAAGGATTATCCAGCAGCCCCAGGTTGAGGTCCGTCTGGAACACATTCAACTACTCGTAATGGGGTTGAATACGTCACCGAGGTTTGGTGCCTACCCTTCGTTGGAATAACCGGCGCTCCAGCAGGGAGCCCTTTTACGACGCCGTTCGGTAACTAGAGCGGAGCCAAGCGTGAAAAGGATGGTGAGCAAAGCTATATATTCTGAGCAATATATCTGCCACGTATGATTGGTTTGGTGTATTTGTCTAGGGGAACGTTTATCACGACGATTGGATGAAACACAACAAACATATTTTTTCATTGCAAGTTCGAAGCATAAGTTCAGCTCATTAATTGAGACTACAGACACTAAAGTGAAAATAAATTTAATTCAAATGACATTGCCCTCCTTTGTACAGAAATCACTTTACAATAAATTATTACTCTTCTATATCGGACGAATGTGTTGTTACTTTACTATACATCGAAACGTATTTTGCATATCAGAAGAGCTATGCATCAAAACGTATTTTCCCCACATTACCAAAAAGTAATTTTTGACGAAAGTCAATTTGAATCACAACAACAAGAATCAACTACATATATTTCTTTAATTTTACCAAAAACCATAATGATGGAAAATGATTGAATGTAGCAAGGCCTCCAGATCTGAAGAACGGCACAATCTGACGAATCATGTACATTCATATACAAATAATGCTTGTCTTGGATTAATACATTCTTTTGTTTCAACTCCAATGTTGTGATTCAGTTAAACAATATGTTAAAGTGAAAAAATTATAAAAAAATCAAACGAACACAATGTAACAAAAAACAGCAAAATTTCGAATAATAATGAAGAACCGAGAAGTAATTTCATATTCAGTATAGAATACTTCAGAATTCGTTCGGGCATGGACCGTAATTAAAATATTGAATAACCTAAAGAATGAAAAAGGTATATTATAGATCAAAACATGAAATAGTATCATCAGATCCAAAATATGAAATAGTATCATCAAATTTTATGTCCGGGAAAGGAAACAAAATGGGTATTTTATACCTCGCTATAGACATATTTTCTTATGTATATCCAGCTTATATGTCACTTAAAGCCTTAAAGCAGAATGATTCGCAAGAATTACAGAGATGGCTTGTGTATTGGATAATTTTCACCTATTTCATGATTTTAGAACAATATGTGTCACCTATTGTATCAATTCCATTCTTCCCTATGTTGAGACGTGCTCTTGTGATATGGTGCTTGGCTCCCGTCGAGAAGAATGGGTCCCTCGTGATTTACAACGCCTACAAGCGAATAGTGGCTTCGTAAGTCAATAGAGATGAGTCACAGCTATTAGTGAGCCATGAATGCTGCTGCTGTTGTGTGCTAATTGCAACATCGTGAATAACAACCATTAAAGGCGAATTATTAAAAAGTAATATCTGTGCCTAAACGAAACACAATATTTGAAAGTGAGAACTTTCAGTGTACACCGGATTACATAAGAGCGCAAATAAGAATTAAATTTTTTGATGCCTTAGAGAAATGAATTTTGAAGTGTCTGGGATCACAATGAACAGAGTTAGTCGAAGAGAGCCAGAACACAAATTAGCGTTTCTTTCCAATAGAGTGAATTTCAGACAAACATTTCTTAGTAATAGTTTCAGGAATCTACAACTCACCGTCATGCCTAACTTACTTGTGTCGGGTATAATTATTGACCTGTTTTGTTACATATATCCAGCGTACTGTTCTTTGAAGGCGGTCAAGAATAACAATGGATCAGAGATCATACAATGGATAAGTTACTGGATTTTAACATCGGCCTTCGTTTTGATCGAGAGAATATTAATATTCTCCACAATTGAACCTTTATTCAGTATACTGAGACGTAGCATATGTATTTGGTGTCTGCTTCCGATACCGAACAATGGAGCGACCATTATATACCACAACATACTCTTTAGGATCATGAATAACGAATCACCCGGAAGAGTTTTCCGGGATATATCGCGGAATATCTCTCTTGAGAGAATACAGAGGAAAGCTCAAGAGTTTCGAGACACTGTTGCAGAGAAGATACGAGTCGGTCGATCAGAAGTAGCCGCCCTCGCTCGATCAGATGCGGCCGAAACCGACAACCATTCACGACAGGAAGTGTTCGTCTCTCCTGAGATGGGGGAGACGTCACACCAATCCTCACCCGAACCCATATTACCAAGGATAATCGACTATTCTCTGTTAGATCAGACAGAAGATTTCGGGCTGTGAATCAAGACGATCGAGTTTGAAATAGTATTGAATAAAAAAAAGCGACTGCCAATCACAGAAAAGGAGATTTGGTCGTAAAATTACCCAAGTAACAAGACCCCTCGAAACATGCTGCAGGTAAAATTCTCGTTCTCCTTATTACTTAATTTACTTTATTACTTAATAGTATCTTAAAATAATATCTTATTAATAGTATCTTTTTCTTTATATTCTTTTATCACATACATTTCCTAAGATTAGAATCCCTTTTTATCTAAATACATGCAATAATATACTTTTATCAGTTGAGTAAATCTTGTGTTATTGCAAAAAAACTCATTTCACCCATTAAAAATCTAGAAGAGAATTTTGTATGGAAAGATATTTTCTCTACTTAGATTTTCAGTGAGTTTTTACTCTAATAGAAGTACACTCTTAGCAATGACTGGACTGCATAGCAATGAAACTTTTTTGTTCTGTTTCAGCAAATGGATACGACAAAAGTGTGTCGAGTAGTTTCTGCTCTATAGAATAGAAAAATGGAAAGAATGGATAATATTGTTAAAACAATAAGTATCTTGCGATCTCAGAACAACGAAATGAAAATTCTCAAATAAATATCCCTCGTTTAATTTAATTGTTCATTTTTATTTACTAGCGCAAGTGAAACTAACGTCCCCTCATAGGGGTCCTGCTAAAAACAGGCCTAGAGTTAAGAAACAAAATCACGAAGGAGACTGTGTCGAATTCAAAAATCTTATTTACGAATCCTTTCGAAGAAGTTCCCAAACTCTCCCTATTCTTTAAGTTTGATTCCCATAATTCAATTTTGCACCAATAACTAGGAGTATGACCAAATCACATAATGTAATTTTGTGATAAGTTCTGTTTTTTACGCCTTCACTATGGAACATCCTTAAAATGGTTGTGAAAATTCTTTTTCTTTTCCGTCAGTGAAGCTCCGAGGTGTTAGAGCATAGATTCGTAGAGCGGACTTCAAGCGACATAGTTCCAGAAAAAAAATTTTCGTTAAAATTTGGAAAAACGAAGTGCCATATCATTTTTTTCTTTTCTACATGTATTATAAGAGGGAATACATTTTATCTATTCAATCTGATTTCAGCTATCTAACCATTTTCAAGACTCAAACGTGTGAAAAATTGGAAGGAGCTACACTCTGCCTAACGCCACTTACAGATCTGGTGACCTGGTGCAGTAGTACTGCGAGGATGACACCTAAAAATTATCGCATCAAATCCAGTCGCCCCTCACTTTGTTCAATGACCCTAGTTTAACATCAGGTTAGCAACAAGAAAGGTAGCAAGTTATTGATGTAAAATTATACCTTTATATCTCTAGAAAGAATTTCATTGATTTCATCGGAGTATGTTAAACGCTATATGGGATGAGATCTTGTTTGTTAGTATAAATTAAATGGACGCAAAAGGAAGTTATATTAAATAATTTTAAAAGTAAGAAAATGAACAAGAAAGTAATCGACGGTTTCCTTTTAGAAACTTGCACACTTTTGGCAATCTTTACACAAGCGAACACTCAAAAGCAAAAGAACGTAAAAAAACGAGAAACAATCATTGTATAATATAAATTACTGAAGATCTTGTGTCATGAAACGGAAGACTCCTAACTTATTCATCCGTTGATTCATTTTCTTCCAACAGATTCTTGAGACTTAAAATTGTATGACCAAAATGAAGTTTCTCCTCAAAGGATCAAACAGTTGTAAATTTCGATTAATCTTTTGCTCAAGAATGTACAAACTTTAGCAAATGGGGAACCTGTGAGTTGTTTTTATTATGTTCAAATGATCATAAAGGAGACACCCTACGACATGAGATCACGACCACACCACAGGAACAACTCCTCGTCATTATCACGGATCACACTGTTCATGTGAGCTACGATGTATTTCTGGAAAAATGCTCCCAAGATCTTTGATACATGGACTCTTTTCATTCAGACACTCCAATAAAAGAATAACAAGTATAACCAATATTGCTACAAATATATTTCAGTTTTTTGTACTTTTAAAGTCAACACTAATTGAAAAGATCGAACAACGAAATAATATTGAATTAAAAAATTCATTAAACTCATCTGAAAATAAAATTGGATGAAACTAATAGTAGTTATTTATATCGAGTTAAATTTTGTAATGTTAACAATGCTTTTAATTAATATAAACTCCTTTCCAATTAAGCAGCTTTCAAAAATAATTTTCGTTTTACTAATTCACAGAGCAGCAGATATCCATAGATCAGAAGGCCCTCAGAGTATCGATCTAGTGGATAGTGGATCGAACTCGATCACCACGACTTCGAGTTCTTGTCATTTATCTAATAGGTCGGACGGCCGCAGCTGCCTCCGGTTCCGTTCAACACCCCGGATATTTGATTTCTCAACATCCGGCAGCCACCAACCACGCCGTTGCTCCTAGACTCTGGGACCTCCACTTTACTGGCAGCAAGCAACATCCTGGGGACACGGTCTTCGAAAGATTCACGAAGAAAATCACGCACTTAGGAAAAACAGAGGTCCACAGAGGATGTAGCGGGAAGTGCAGATGCAATACTACCTACAAAATATTACAAATGGTTAAGGTACCTACTTCAAGATGTCTGTGCTCATATTAATACAGAGGCTTCAGCCACATACTGAAATAGCATTTTATTTCAGGTTCCGAGTGTGGATAGAGTTAAACCCATCTCTGATAAGTTGCATAAACAACTCATACATTATAACAATAACTTCACTTATTCCATCAAGCGACGAATAAATGTTATCTCATATAACATATCTATAAATTTCGCAAGTCCCAGTTCTGAAGGAGCTCAACTACAAAGTTTTTTATTGACGTTTATTGAGTTACAAATAAAGATTTTTTGTGACGTTTTCGAAGCGCATAAAAAACATTTGGAACATGTGAATAACTTTTCAATGGGCACTTTTAAACAGTGCGTATAAAAATTAATTAATCCAACATAGAACGAATCATCAGAAATACACTGAAAGAAGTAAATGACGAAAGCAGTTGTCGTAAACTTTGATGAGAAAAACTGATTAAGAGAAGGATCAACCAAACATCTATTTAATTCAAAATATAGCAATTAAATATATCATGCAGCAAATCCTCGGAATCATTATGGATCTTCTTTCTTAAAAGTAACTTTTCATGATCAACCCTTCTCCCGTCTTGCACGTTAAAAATGAGATATTACAAGAATTATTTTCTGGATTTTAAAGGAATCGTAAAGTTATATTTTTGTAATTTTGTATTTGTTTTGAAACACAAATTATATTCGAATTGTCTTAAGTTCGTTATCCACCCTAGGTGTCGCTATTCATGACTCTTTCTTGCCGCTTCAGAATATTGGAAGAGAAAGCACATGTAAACAATCTTCTGAACCCTACATTTTTAGTCGTTAAGATGATGTGTAAATCCTGTAATTTGCAAGTGAAATTAGGCTCGATCATAAAGTGAAGCCTAGCTTCTGGGAAGCAACTCATGATATCCAAAACCAATGTTGTGGGTTTCGAACATAGTAAGATATTTTTCCCTGTGTTATTGCGAATTTTCGCTCGGGTCTAGCTAAAATTTACCTATATTCTGAGCCCAATTTTATCATTACGCTGAATTGGCTTTAGCCTAGAGCGAGAACTTTATAGGGCGCAATAGATTTAAGACGTAATCCATAAATTTGCTACTACCAAAGCTAAAAATTTTTTCCTTCGAATAAAAACCATCTAGTTCCTACCTAAAAGCTATCTACCGACAGCGGTGGTGTAGTGGTAGCGTCTTCGCTTCCTCGATCCCATTGGCTGAGCGGTAGAGTGTGGGTTCAAACCCTGCTCGACCGAATAAGGTGAGGTTTTCAGCTGTGGTTTCCTTCACCTACTCCAGACAAATGTCGGTTCTGTACCATAAGTTCCCTTGCAACCCAATATCTCTCCTTCTCAATTCCCTTACCCAAGTCCAACGATTAGGTGGAAGAGCAGACTTCATGGCCTGAACCTCACCAAAAGGCATTAAATAAAAACTTTAAAAAAGTTCAGAACTTGTCGGTTTTGTTCATTCTACGTCAAATTTTTATTTCTTTTTACGTTTAAAACAATATCAGTTTATTTTATTCTAACCCAGAATTAGTTGTTAATCAAGTCAAAATGAAATAAGATTAACTTGTGGAACATATAAACAAATACCTTTGGTATAATTCGTACAAATGCGTGAAACTGTCAAATATAAAAATTTTGTCTTGAAGAGACAACGTTTACAAAGTACAATATGTTTGAAGGGGTGGAAAAAAATTATTAGCCTAGGGTGCCAAAACCCCTAAGTCGGGCACTGTCTATATTATATCTAGAATACATTCAATCACTAATGCATTTAATAAATGATCTTCAAGCTTCCATCTTCTAGTTTCTCGATTGAATGTATAGCATAGGGTTAGATTCTCGAAAACAACTCAAAATGATGAAGCAAATGTAACTATACTGGACCGAAAACTGCATTGAACAGCTACGTAACAAACTCTGACTACAACCTACTCATCATACAAACACTTCGCATATCAGAGAACTGTTTGTAAATCAGTGATCTCATCTCTAACCTACTTTAAGAGACCAATATGTAGGGTACTATTGGTTATCGGTCCAGTACGATAACCTGATTCATTGATCCGGTCACCCTTGTCAAAACCAGCCGTGATATTGGATGGACCTCGGAACCGAATGGCAAGAGCCATTTAAAAAGACTATAGCTTCATAATGAATGACCTTCTGGCATGGACGTGTGATTAATCTGCATGCTTATTGCTTTCGCAGGTGTCGTTCAATTAACATGACGTACGACGTTATATAATCCAGATTCATTTATTCTGCAGTTCAATTTCGAAGAATTGTTCCATCTCCAACGATCAACTCATTTGATTAAATTCATTTGGAGAGAATTTTATTTTTTCATCTTGAAATAGAAATGTCATCCAAAACTGAACAAAATGGTTCGACATGTGGTCAAATAAAAATTGATTAAATATGCAAAATATATTTTTTGTTTTAAACTTTTAAAAAGATGTCAATTGACAATTTTACGAGTACATCATTTCAAGATCGAGTACCCTCACGACCATCTGTCTTCGGGTAATAATACAATTACATACCACAAGTACCCTCACACTTGCTCCATTTCATGCGTATTAGAAGTGTGCATCCAAAACGAATTTGCTCCTTCAAATAGAGATGGCATAAGAAAACACCAGTATAAGTGTCATTGACTCCGGATACGTGATACAAACAAGAGTCATGTTATCAACTGCATTCTCGCGTGAGGAGGCAGTGGGTTGTGGTGCCAGAGCAATACTATCGTACACGCACTGCATCACGTAAAGCTTGGAAACGCTTGTTTCACGATCTGCTTATTGGAAATGGATATTTCTCACAGGCTTTTTATTTCAACTTAACATACGTATTTAATTGTATTACACTTATGAATTAGTAGAAACAAGAAAATTAATAGCACATATTTTGAGCTTATACAAATATCAACAATACAATTAGCTTCTGAGCTGCTGTTTTTACGAAGCTGCGTGCGAAGAACATGCACCAATTTAAAATTTGAATTCCGAGTTTGTTAGACAAGTGACTTTTGCGTCACCCCATATTGATAATATTTAGAGTGCGGGGAATAAACGAAAATGTATGGTGACTAAATGTCGCAAACAACATCTAAGGGCAAAAAATAACTTATTTTCAGGAAATAAGCGTGTCAAAAATTAGGTGATATAGGGACATTCCAGAGACTTCGCCACAGTAATACTGTTTGGAGCGGGACTAAAAGGAGGAGATATTAAATGAGAAAAAAGCATACCTAACTGAAAGACTTGAGATGAGTAGGCCAAAAATGTAAAGATTTTTTCGTAACTGTGAAAGGAAACATTGTATTCTTTTAATACAACATGTGTATAGTAATGAGGATACAAACACCCCATTCTTTTTGCAGACGGGAGAAAATATTTAAAAAATGAAGATTGAGATACATTCGACAAAAATAGAACGAAGACGCGATATAGAAAGAATGTATGGGAATTACATTTTAGAATTTGGTACACATAATCAGAAAAATAATGTGATTCGGAAGAGTAAACGCAGAGTTGTGTTCATGCAGAGTAACTAACACACACTCATCCCTTAAATCAGAGTTGCCTAAAAATGATGAAAAGAATTTTTAAAAGGGATTACACTTTTGCGAATTTGCCGAAAAATTGGGCCCCTTGTGATGAAAATATCACGAAACAAAATTAGAAAAAAGAATTAAATCAGAGGAAATAATACTATAATCTTCTTTGTGTTTCTCTGAGTTTTCTTTGCTGAACCCAAGAGCCCTGGTACCTGTACATTTGGCTTCTGACAACTGGATTTTGTACAGATTAAGAAAAGGACAGTCACTTTTCCGAAGCTATTTCATATTTGAAGTGATGTTCAATGTCATCTCTCTCTGTCACTTGTACGGTCATTCTTCGTTATTCATTATGAGTAAACCTCGAAAGAAAGAAGCTTCCATAGTTAGACAATAGTGAACTAGTTCTTCACAATTTGTACCCAAAAGTTGTATAGTTTTTTTTTGTGTGTGTGGGGCTTTACGGCTCGTCGACATCGAGGTTATACGAGCCCTAAAAACTTGTACAGGGAGGGAAAATGCCGTTACGCACAAGGGAGAGCCAACATGACTCTCCCCGCATGTGGGACCGCCGTATGACTCAACCATACCCACTAAAACCCTCCTGAATTACAATATATCAAAACATATCTCAAAACATTACAAAACATATCTCAAAATAATACAAAACAAAAAAAAGGGTGGGGAATGAATGATACTCTAGCCCTCGCAACCTAATAGCGTCAGATCGAAAAGAACAAGAGGTGACCAAGGAAGGCAGGAAAGAGAAAGGAAGGAGACACACAAGTGGAAGTAATGCCAGACTCAGCTCGGGGCCCCGTGTTCACCAAACACGGACTTACTAGATGTAAGTCCCCTGGGGGGAGTCGTATTAAGTCTGTCCGTTTTTTGTTTTCGGTGCCTCCTCAGGTGTGGCACAACCTCACGTTCGGCAAGTGTTGTTTTCGGAACACTAAAATGCTTACTGGCCTTCTTCCAACTCATCTGAAATGCATCAATAGCTTTAGCCATTTTAGAGGGACTTCCTCTTTGATAAACCTTCCTCATTTTGCTGCTAGAATCTGCAATAGAATTGCAAGAGAATAAGAGTGTGTACAAATACAGGCAGACTTTAAAGGAAAAAATAAGAGGTCTGGTTTAACTATGTAACTGAAGGGGGTCGGTGTTTAATTATGATATCCCAATAATGTTTACCCAAACATCGAAACACAACGCAAAAACTTTTCCCACGGTCAAAACACGTAATAGCGAACTGATACGACACAAGTGTAGCGAGCGCCTTATCGCTCCGCCAGAGAGTAGTAAGAAGCCTCATCTACTATTTACATTTGAATCCCGCTGGAGTTTTTTTAGGGAGGTTCAACAGGAAATGCGGCAGTCAAATCGGCTAGAACAATATTATAATATTCCACCTCTTTGACTCCCATAGTATCCGCTTAGATTTGGCAAAGCTGAGCACGAGATTCGACTTGTCTCGTGAGTTAACTGTCGTCGCCAAGTCTTATGTGAGGAAAATATCAAACAGGGAAAATAAGAAGAAGAAAAGGTTTTATCGGAAGGGGAAGAAGGATTTACGAAAGAAAGAATTACGAACTATATTCAATACAAAAACTTGCTCAGATAGGTCTAACCTCCAAAAACTGAAAAATATGAAATTTTCGATTCATTTTATTATAGAGCGAGTAACATCAAGTATTGTTAAACTACATTTAAGAGCACATTCACAAGTTGCCGCACGCGACCGAGATTTGCTCCCATTCTGCATTTCTATTCGTGTGCGCATATGCTTCTCACCACTGTATTTCAATTCGCGCCCGCCAATTTAGCGTGTGCATCAGTGTATTCCCATGCGAGTGCGTGTCCCGGCACTTCAAGACATCTACAGACCGAAGACAACGCCAGCTGGACTCCTAAGATTGAGTATTACCATTTAAGTTCTTAACGTACTGTGTTTGGTGATAATCCAAGTATTGAGCATGTGTGGGTGTTCATGATTTGAACCAAGAACTGCTCCGCTATAAATGGTTTCATGTGTTCCTTTGTTATTAATTATTTCAAGTTGATTTGAACCAAGAATTGCTCCTCAATAACTGGTTACATGTGTTCCCTTTGTTCTCAATTAGCTCAATGGTTCTCTAAATGGTCTCATCAGTGTAATCTAGAGCAGAACACTTTTCTTTCTTATTACGAAACAAATCCCCACTGATTATATCAAATTCAGAAGGAATTTGAATATAAAACATTACGGAGTGGCATGATCTTGAACACTTAATTAAATGCACCCGTAATAAAGAACCTGTAATTCTAATAATAAGTCATTTGGTTCTTGGGTATTTCTTTCAATGTATCAAACAGTATTTGTATGTAATCATGAAATACGTAATGTTGTGTTGATCAAACGGCACTATTAATATAAGGATTTTCATTCTAATCATAAGTCTTGTTGACTCTTGGATATTTATTTCATTTTATTAAGCAGCAATTCTATATAATACTAAAATACCCAAGTAGTCTGTGAATTGATGGAATGGTGTGCCAATTGTGTAATCATCTAGAAAGATTGTTGATTTAGTGATAGTTAGATTCGTATTTCACCATTCTGTTTAATCCAATTTTGATTGCTCAATTATTTCTTGTTTATGTATTGTTAGTTTAATAATTCAAGAGTCAATTCAATGTTTATTTCATTTATCCCATACAATGTTGTGACGAAATTCGATTCATTAAATTTATGAGGGTTAATTTTGGTCTTTTCCTTATTTTACGTCCCTCAAATTGCTTCCTAGGAAGCTGGTCCTCCGTCTTCATAAATCTGTTGTGTTCCGTGGCATCCGCCAGAGGATTTCCCTACCAATTCGTACGTCGCCCCGGAACATAAGTTGGTCCTCCGGGCCGGATTTGATTTTTTTAAATCAATATAGTAACCAGTGTTGTCATTTATTTTTTTTAGTCGCTCGTCACAACATAGTATTTCTGTATTTTAAGTGTATTTTTTATTGTATTTCTGTATTTTATGTGTTTTTTTTCAGCCTATGTTTACCTTTATTTAATTTGTACTATTTGTTTTTGTAACGCGTGCGGCAATTGTGATGGCGTTCTTTTATTCTAATTTTTGTCAGTTAGGTATTTTTAAGTATCAGTACATTTCACCTCTTAAAAATTTTCTTTAAGCCGGCATTCATTTCATATATATATATATATATATATATATATATATATATATATATATATATATATATATATATATATAT
>NNCF01128561.1:125352-162652 GCA_002313205.1 Laupala kohalensis | reverse complement strand
GGCAATTCCATTCTTCTTCATTTCAATACCTCACGCGGGCAAAATTACTGCACGTTCAACAATGTCTCAGGTCGCTGAACTAATCGCGAAGCGAGCCCCCATAGAGGCGCGGATCACTAGGCTGATTAATGTTTCAAATAGCTTGCGGGTAACAGAAAAAAGGTCCCTAAGCGAACGAGTCCTCCGGGAGACTCAACTTTCGGAGTCATATGCTAAATTTGAATCCCTTCAGGATGAAATTGAAGAGCTGGATAGTGAGTTGGAGCAGCAACTAGATCATCGAGAGGCAGTTGAATGTTCTTACTTCAGCACTTTAGCCCTAGTCAAAACACTCATCAAAGAAGAAAAACGAAATTTTGAACCTCAGCCGCCCTCTCCTCCATTGTCTTGCTCCACTTCACGCTCGATGAGGCATGAGTCGAAGCCTATACTTACCAAGTCAAATGAATCTTCCAGTCAATTGTCGACATGCATTTGCTGCAATCAAAAAGTCAATCACGAGTTGGTTAACTGTCCAACCTTCAGGTCTTGGGACGTATCCCAACGTGAACAACTCGTCCAAAATCATCGATTATGCAACGTTTGCTTTCGTTGGTCCGGACATGCTCAGTATTGTTCGACGTACACTTGTAAGGTATGCCAAATGCATCACAGCACAATTCTACATCAGAACCTCCCTCCGGCCATCAATGGGTCTGTAGCGTCAGGGGCGCTTCCTCACACTGAAAATAGTATGACTGCCCGCCCCATGCGTGCCATCCAACTCACCCAGCCATCAGACTGTTCATAAGCAACTGCGATCGTGAACGTGGTTCAAGTCACTGCTCTCTTGGACAGTGGATCCGACTGCAACCTCATTTCCAATGATCTGTTTGATAAATCACCATTCACACCCATTGCTCATAGTTTAGGTGCGTCCAAGCCACAGGCCCTCAGGCGACTCTATTCCCTGGAGAAACGTCTTTCTACAAACGAGAAGCTGAAGGCACAACACCCTTCATTCATGAGGGAATATGTTGATTTGGGTCACATGGAACCAGTTGACATATCCGAGGTGACCCCCAACCACTTCATTCCCCATCACCCATTCTTCAAACCATCAAGCACGTCCACAAACCTCAGGATCGTGTTCGATGCTTCAGCAAGATCCTCCAATGGAAAATCGCTAAATGATTTATTGGAAGTTCGGCCCGTGGTTCAGCCAGATCTCCTTTCCATTCTGTTGCAATTCAGGTTAAACAAAATTGCCTTCACTGCCGACATCAGCAAATTGTATCGTCAGATACGTGTAGATCCACAAATCGTTTGGAGGAATTCCCCAAACAACTCTGATAATAAATTAAAATTGTAGAACACTTGAAGTGGACTGCAACGAATCAAAATGTTGAGTATTTAATTCAAATTTATTCAACTCAATTGGAATATTTTGGTCTAATAATTCTTAAAAAAACAAAAAGAATGTATCAACATTAAAAAACGAATTCTCGATATCAATTCTTCTTTATAAGTTACAGGGGACGAATGTCTCATTGCTTCGATATTGTGGCATTGTTCCTCCTCTCTTATTTTCAAATAAGCTTGCTACGTTGCCTGATCTAATAGTTGATGTTTGAGGTCATGGAATTTTGTATTTTCCCGACATACATTTATGAATATTTCAATTAATAACCCACCTCAGTCCATTTTTTGTGAGTTATAAATAAGTCATATCTTTTCCTATAACTATTTAATTTAATCAGTTCTCACTGCTAATTATTTAGCTGTAATAAGAAATATTCGGAATGTCATCTCCATAAGAAGTCATGTTAATTGAACCGAAAAACTGAAGAAAAAAAAGTGATTACTCGCTTCAAAACCCATGAAAGTTCGTCAAAGTACTCTGAAAATTTTTAACAGCATTCAGGATATCAAAATGAATTAGTGTGCCGAATTTCCCTTAATTCTTCTACCAATAGAACCACCTTAAGGAGAATGCATAGCCAGGAGACTGAAGGTCCACTTTTGCGGAAGTAGTCTGCTGTTGTGCACTTTCCTCTACTAATATATTGAATTATGGGACATTTTCCACGACAAAGGGAAAATACGAGGTTTATTGAGAAGATGAATAACGGGATCAAAAATTACACGCCAATTTGGGATTAAACTCTACTTATAACAGGCGATGTCCTGAATGTAGAGAAAAAAACTTTTAGAAATAGATTTTTAAGTGCGACGAGATTTTGTATTGAGACTCGGCTAGTAAGAATTTTTCGAATTCTGATCTTAAAGGAGTGAATTAGTGTGAAAAAAATGTTATTTTTTATTATTGCCTTTATCTCATTATCAACATATTACTCATTCTTAATGTTTTTGTATGTAAACGTACTATTTAGATCTACACTACATTAACGAATGATAAATCGTAACACAATACGATGTTCCGTGAAAAGTCCGGACGGGTTAGTTAGATCTAGATAAAATAACAAAAATATCAATGAAACAAATAGAAGAACAAAATTATTTGCCAGCAATACAGTTAGACGTTCGCCAAACGAAATTGACTAAAGAATCTGAGAAAGAACAACTAACAAAAATTCAAAACCGGACAAAGAAGTATGGTTTCTACGGTCGTTTGGTATGATAGATAAAACGTATAATTTAAATTGTCTGTATATTGAAAGAAAGTTATTGTAAACGGAGGGTGCTAAAATCTTTGAGAAATATTAGTTCGTTGTCCGTAAATCTCACAGGGTTGTATGCACTTATTCCAAAACATACTCTTAGCAATAAATGAAAGTCATTTGCTTTTTCACTGAAGAGTAACATGCTTGGCTTGTCATGATATCGCTATTATCTATGAGAAATTAATACAAGAAAATTAACATGTGGAGGAAACAAATCTACGAAAATGTGACAAATGTCGAATATGCATACATTAACTAAGCGAAAAAGTAAAAAGTTCTCTGGGATGATAAGCTGCATAGCGACCTACGAATACCTAGGTACAATGATTTCAGAGGATGGTAGACATGATGCCGAAATAAGTAATAGAATTAAAAAGGCCAACAAAATTTACTACCAAGTCAACAATAATTTTCTGTTCATGAGAATAGGAAACAAACCAAAGTTGCAAATATTTAGCGCGATTTATAAGAAATAACATCTGCTACAGAAAGTCTACCTATCAATAGAAGAATGGAAAGCAGACTAACTGATTCAGAAATAACGTTTCTCCGCAAAATAGCAGGGAAAACAAAAAGAAACTCACAAATAAGAGAATTTAAGCAAACTCCACTAACGCAGACACTGGAAGAAAGTACTCTAAAATAGTTTGGCCGTGTGACAACAATGGAAAGCCACAGAAAAACCGAGACAATAATTAATGCAAGACCAGAAGGGAAAATAGTTGTGGGCAGACCCCGAGTAACATGAGAAGTATATAGAAGAATTATGCAGAAAGAGAGGAATGGCATCACAAGAGGTACAACGCAAGACTACGGATAAGAAGGGATATCTGAAATGGCTGACCAAACGCTGAAAGACGAAAGAAAGAGAACAAGAAATAAAGTTACTATACAGTTAATCGATGTGCAGAAAGAAAAAATATAGGACATACAATGAAACTAAAAGAAGACGGAATTAATATTAAGAAAACAAAAATATTTCGTAAAACTTCATTCTTGTGTTTAGGTCAATCAGTCAACTATACCTGTAATGGCTTATGGCTGTAGCGTGAAGTGGAATATTTACCGAAATCATTTTCTAATGAAAATATTGTAAAAAGAATCAGTTTTTTTAAATAATGAGCGATTTTTTTTAGAAATACACTTTCAAGGATGCCTATGCAACGATGGATTATTTTATATCAAATGAAGATCAGAAATTTTATTTATTTAGAAGGTATAAAAGGTGGACTTATAGAAAGCTCGCACGAGTAAGCAGAGTCACTATAAGAACTTTTGAAGAATCATAGCTTATTACAATTTTGAAAAAGGAAATTGATGAATAGACGGTAAAGAGAATCAAAAATTAATACTCACAAAAATTACGGTGTGAAAAATTAACGACAAATGGAAAATTGTAATATTTTTTTGCATAAATTATTGAATTTTACTAATTAAGGTATTAAATAACAAGAAAAAAATCACAGGTGGAAAATCATGGAAACTAAACACCAACCACCACTAGTCAACATTAATCCACTAACGCCTCACGCAGATTATTGAGTTCCTAATATTCGGTATCACATTACATTCAAGATTGTATAGTTATTTCTTAATGGCAATTCTATTCATAGTACGTAGATTTCTTAATGGCAATTCTATTCATAGTACGTTCTGGAGAGTCTTTCACAAAAGCTAATTAATTTATGTACGTTGTAATACCATGTAAGATTAAATTTATAGTTCGTGAGCCGGTCGTATTTAAAACCTATGGATCGAATACATCAGTGAAATTGTGTGTGTAAGTAGCACTACCGCAGATCTAAAGGGAGCCACCATTCGTTGAGATTAGTTTTGCCCTCATCTTCGAACGTCATTTTTGTCACGATTCCAAATGTTTTCTTACGTCATTGAATACAAGGATCAAACTTATGCCAAATTGTAGATGTAGACGTAAAGAATAAGAGGGGTGCCCAGGTTAATTAGCCCGCAAACCATGGCATCCTCGATCCAAGATTTTGTTACTTGACTTCTTATCCCATGTTGAAATTTCGAGTCGTATCGACGTTGTTACAACATCGTCAAAGTCGTGGCGACTTCGAAAAACAGCGTCGTGTAGTCGTAGCCGACGCGTACACATTTAACGTCGATTCGACATCGGATAATTAAATGCTAATTTTTTATCCTTCTGTATTGCTCTGTCTTACTATTGGTACTATGAAAAGTAAACACGTAAAGCAGTAAAAGATAGAAAAATGCACCCAAGTAGAGTTTCAACTTCCACTACCAGATGGCAGTGAAAGACGGAACGTCGAAATTGCGAATGTGGTTCCGACCATCAAAGAGAAATGGGTCACAATTCACGGGAGCGGTATTATAATTATAATAATTATTATTTATTATAACGGAGTCATCTCAACGTTGATCTTCGACTCGATCTCGACGTCGAAGCAGTGTAGTTTATTATCGTCTTGTCGCATAACGACGTTGTCTCCGGGATATACGATATTGGGACGGCGTCGTTATTCGACGTTGTCTATCGACTCGGTATCGACGTCGAAATACGTCGAAAGTCGGCTCAACGTCGGCGATTTAGCCCAGTCAATAAAGATTTTGAACGACGTAAATTGGCGTAATGCCGAATTTCCCCCCACTAATAGTTCATTTTCCAAGAATCATTTTCACAACAGTCTCTCAGAATCCCTCTGGAGCTGAACCCTCCAGCCCCACTCAAAAGTTGCAAAATGTGAACATTTACAGAAAACTTATTATCTCTGTTACTAATGATTGCATTGAGTTCAAATATTTTTATTTCTATTTATTATTACATAGGGTACAATAATCATCTTCATATTTGCGATAAAACGAATAGTTTTCCATCAATTGTAGAAAATATATGGAAAAATTTTTCACGTTGACATTTTTGGATTTTGTGGAATACGTATAATATCATAATGTTATAATGTGATATTATACGGAAAAAATCTTCGTGTTAAAGTTATAGATCATAGTTTTGTGAACATATTTATAACAAGTTTTATGTATTTATGTGAGATACTAATGCCAAGGAGAGGGGTATAATCAAGAAGATGTGGCATGCGTCATGGCCGTCTATTCACCACGTACGCTGTCATAGTGCGTGCGGCAACTGAAAATAAGTGGCATAACGTAATACGAGTGTTCCGTTTGGTACAATTAGTCATTGGACAAATTTAAGTGAATTGACCTGCAGGAAACACGAATATTTTTATTTCATCACCCCCTTAGGGGTGATTTTCCAAAATTTACCTAATAATACTTTTCACGTTACCGGGGAGATCTTGGAGTCCTATCCGCATGATTTTCGTACGCCAAGAACGAATCAGAAGTCAGAATTACGTTTGAACATGACTTAAAGACTTTTTTAACAGTTTGGTTCTATTTTCGTAATTTCACTTTATCATCTGCTGTAGTGGAAAGGACGATATTTGATCACTAGGGACATCGGAAAATATCAATATCAAAGCACGTATGAGTCTGAGCAAAATCTTGAACGGATTCCACTGAACAGGCATAAACAATTTCTATTATAACTTTAGAATTTCGAGACATGCTATGCAAGGAATAGTTTCTGAATAAAGTTAGTCCACTAAAATCAAATATAAAGTAAAAAATAAATTTGAGATGTATTTTCTGAAACAACATTGTAAATTATGATTCATTAATAAGTTATAGTTTTTAATGGCTCCTTTCCACTTTCTTATTCCGTCATTTATCATTAGTTGTCATTTCTCAGTTATGTTGTGATGTACATGTACATTGTTAATGCTAAATATGAAATCGAATGAACTATCCTACAACTCGAAGATATGGATGAATAAAAGACTTACTACATAAAAGTAAGTATATATTTTCATACAGAATATAGATTAGAATTCAATTTTAATCGCACGGGTTGGCCTAGTATTACTACATTTCGGGATTAAACAACAAAACACTGATTTAGTTATGCTTGTAATTTAGTACCACAGATCCAATAAAATTTGAGGTAGTTTTTATATTATGTGTGAATTCTAATGTTAATTTCGTTGAATTCCAAAACCTTGTTTATTGAGTATAATACTTTTTGTCTCAGTCGTGATAACTAATACTGCGAATACTATAGTAATACAGTGAAAACTCGTAATGAGGAAAGAACTACGACGTATTAATAGCAGAGCACCTGTAGCTAATTTCAAAGCGTGTAGGTATCCAGCATGATTTCTAAGGTATCTTCCGTGACCCATCCCTTAGAAAACCAGTGTGCTCCATTTGGTTTCTCTTTTCCCTTCACACGTCTCTCTGTCATCAATTTGTCGAATAACTTTCCCAATACCGGAAGCAACGTCATTGGTCTACATGACGGTATTTTAGCTGGATCTTATCCTTCACCTTTTAGGAAATACTGTCACAAATAATTTTCCATGAAGCTGAATAATACGACAGTCTGAAGCACTCATTCATAAT
Source organism: Laupala kohalensis (assembly GCA_002313205.1). Taxonomy (NCBI): domain Eukaryota; kingdom Metazoa; phylum Arthropoda; class Insecta; order Orthoptera; family Trigonidiidae; genus Laupala; species Laupala kohalensis. Next base: position 155,525 of record NNCF01128561.1, on the reverse strand, counting down.
GTCTGCTAATATCTCCAATAGTTTCTCATCGATGTCATGAACCATTTCGTAAACTATTCGATCATATACTGGATTCTTTAATCGCTTTGTTCTCTTGATTATTGCCTGAGTTCATCTGTCATCACTCATTCTACATCCTCCTCCACAATGTCCCTGACATTTCTGTCAAAGGATGTTCCTTATCTTTCTGTTAGGTTATTCAGTATAAAATTTCCCTCCATTCCTATTCCACAATTGTTTGTTCATTATACCTATTCCGCTTTGTAGAGGGCGCCCAATTCGTCTTCTTTTAAGCTTTCCTGCGCTTTGAGGATAACCCCCTAGGATGTACTGAATACTTTGTCCATATACTTTTCACAGTTTTCTGTTTTTGTCCCCTTTATCTTCATTTTCTTCGCACGTTCGTAGTATCCCCGCAACTGCAGCTATGCTTCTCCTTTTAGTTTCTTTTTCTTCTTGCTTTGTTCCTACCGCTTTATCGACGTTAATTCCTTTGTCTATCAGTGTATTCCCTTTCTGTTTTCCTGGTTTCGTTCGACTCCTCCGTCGTCCTAAATAATACAAAATTGGTAGCTATCAACAAACTGAAATGACTAATTGTCTGAAAGAAGCGTTGATGGTAAAATGAGTCATTATTAATGACGTGCAACACTAGATCTCAAAATTATGTACAAACGAAAGTCTGTTATTCTTTATAAAATGAAAACAAAGAATGGAAGATAATATTTCAGAGCGTGCGTAAATGAATTCCAGGAAGACATTTCAGGAGGAAAGAACCAGCACATTTTAATGGCTCCATCACTTTAATGTATACATAATGAGGAAGAGAAAAGTTCAACAACTACGACGTGAAAGCGATTAAATTTGAAGGCAATATAAGTGTCCCATACAGTTTTTAACGAGTGAAATTAGAAAACACATTCTTAATTCTTTTTTTTTTTTTTTAAATTCTTCTTACTGTATGCGACAACTCAAGTTATGTGACAACTAGGAACTTAACTGAGAACGTGAGAGCATTAACTGAGAACGTGTTTGCATGTAGTTTCGAAGACCCAAGTCGGGAGGTGGCCTTCATATAGACTAAGAAAAATACAAAATATTATTGTATTATTTCAATCCGTTTCAAATATCTTAAGTTTAACCAAAACGCTCAAAAACGGCTATAGAATAACTTTTGAATTGCTGTGGACGCTATCAGAGTAGAGATGTTATATTGCATGACATAGCTTCGTTTTAGTGTTCGTGCTCATGTAAAAGTGAATCTAAGAATTATTGAATATTTCACTTCATATATGAAATATGCTTGATGAATTTGCTATGTAACATTACACCAATAATAACTGGCAGTAATTTTGAACTTCTCTTTTTCGTATTTATATCAGAAAGAGACGCACATCTAAAAGAATATACATTATATCATTAATTTAGAGCAATATTGAACATTCTCACGGCATTTGGCAAGCATTAAGAGAAACACTTTAGTGTCGCATGCAGTACACACCAACAATCCTCCATTATTTTATTGTATTAACACTTCCAACATTTAAATGTTGCCACACGATTTACACGTGTACCAACTATTCCTAGTATTAATTTGATTTTTTTTAATGTGTGTTTTGAGAAATTAAAATAAAAATTTAATTTTCATTTGATAATTTTTTCTTCTTGGCCATTGTCATGTAATATAATAGGGTTGAAATATTACAACAATATTCGGTATTTTACTTTTTTCTATATGAAGCTTACCTCTCTATTAAATTTATCGAAATCTCAGATGTTTATATCTTGTGATGATATGACATGAAATTACTCAAAAGTAAAACTGAGGGGGTTTGAGTTTTTTTAAAATGTGCATATTAAAGAAGTTTTGTTAAACTGTGTGTTCAGATCGGTTTGTTTGAGCCAGACCTAGAATATTTTATATAAATCTAACGTATGCAAGGAGTTATTCGAGAACAATCTTCTACAAGTAATACAAGCGTGAGTTCAGCACCTTTTTACTCCATTTTCTTACTATATTAAATACTATTAACATATTTATTGGTTCAATTTTGAGGTAAGGAAATTACATTAGTTGTTATTTTTTACTTATAACGTCTTTAAAAGGGAAAAAGTACAGTGATCGTCCAAAAATTACGTTTTGGGATATCATCAAAACTTAACGAATTTCACTAACGAGAGTTCCACAATCGTGTCAACTGCCGTATGAGTGTATTTATGTGATCGACATCGTCCCCTCGATAACCCACAACAAAATGATGAGTCACTACAAAACCTAAGGATTATATTACGTTTTATTTGGAATAATTTTAAGTACAATAGTTTTCAGGAATAATTTTGAATAAATTACAATTTTTTAAATTTTAAAGACATATTGATTAAACAGTTTGCTCATTTCCCGTCTTTTTCTGAGTTTATTTCACGTCTTCTTAAATTGAGAAGACTAAGAATGTTGTTTCAATATTTGGAATTCTCAACTATTAGTTTTTGTATGAAATATACTTAATGTAGGTTTAGGAGATTATTTGTCATTATTTTATGGTTACTTAGATTTAGTATTGGAAAGTTGAGTGGGGCAAATTCCAGATATTTTTTTTAATGAAGGAGGTTCTAAGTATGTTCATTTTGCTTGTCTCATACTTCACTAAAACCGTCACATACGTAACACAAAATAATTGTTTCTCCCATACATTCGAAATATTTCAACAAACTATTTGTTTATTGCAGTACTTGATGAGTGTTGAGGAGTGTAATTAATTTTTGTTTCATTAAAGAGTGAAAAGAATTTTACAGAAATATACCCTAAGTTTTAAAAACTGTGATATCATGTCACATGTAATAAGTCAGGGGTTAACAAACGTAGCTGCTAATGTGCAATATAATTTCTAAAACATTTTTCTAGATCCTTATTTTAAAAATTATCTTACTTCCGAAGACAATTCCATTAGCATAGGGTTTTATTGCTCTGCTCATAATGGTAACAGATTTTTCATTGGCAAATACATGGATTCAGAATTTGTTTGGTCGAATTTTAGGACGAATTTGAGCATCATAAACTTCTGACAAAGTATAGGAGACAGTTAGGAAATTAGTGACACGTTGTAACTTTCATTGCTAAATAGAGTAAATCAGTAACATGTTTTATCGAATTGTATTCCAATGTGTTTTGATTAAGAATTTTGATTAAAGGCAAATTACAAAGTTTCAAGAAACCTTATTTGGTTATTAACTTACAAATAAAAACTGCCTTTTTTCGTAATACCGGAAATACGTGATGTATGAAATCTACAACAATTGAAATTTGGACAAAAACTCGTCAGGTTGAAAAATATTCGCAAATTGTTTCTTGTGTTAAGGACGGGGATTCAGAAAGTCGAAGATGCCAATGATCGCGACACACTTGCGCACACATTTAGTATATGAAAAATGCAAACTTTTTTCCATTAAAATATTTTTCTTCCGAATTGCCTTTAATCAAAAACTACTCCTAGTTATTCTAATTTCTAAACATCAATCCAGTGTCTGGAACGGTCTAGCCTTCAATTGAGGTTATGAACACTACGTGAATTGGGAACAAGGTCTTATGATACTCAGTTGAAATGATTTCCGGCCTTTCAATAGTTATCATTGCAACAGCCATTCCCTTGCAACGATTACTGCAAAAATTATGAAGGTCTACTGAGAATCACACCTCGAGATTCACGGTCAGTTCACATGCCAGCATCATCAAATTATAATGTATTTCCTGACTCGTGTTTTTCTCCGGCGCACATTTCCTGTATCTCTTCAGTTTCCACTGTGCTAACTACTATTTTTTAACATATAAACACACAAATATTATCTTCTGAATAAAGAGATACGTCGTTCAGTTGACTGATTTCCCTCTTCTTTTACATTCTTTCGTTTAAATATTTATATGTATTTTAATTTTTATCACTATTATTGATATGAGGGTTTTTTCACATTTTTCTTATTATTACTAAATATTTTGTTTTGTTTTGTATTATTTGCCTGAAGATGCTGACTACGTGAGCGAAAAAGTTTTNTATATATATATATATATATATATATATATATATATATATATATATATATATATATATATGAATATTAGGATGTTTTTGTTTTCTATTACTTTGTCTTACATGAATTCTTAAATGAAGTATTCTCTAAATATCTGACATATTAAGCAGTTCGCTTAATATGAACAAATCACTTATGATTTACATCCAATAAATTCGTAATTATTAAATAACACGATATAATTGAGTGAAATGTTACGATAAGTGTGAAGGAGCATGAAATATTGACTGAGGTCATTGATATGATAAAGCTGCAATCGAATTTTACAGAAGTATCTCCCATTTACAAACAAAGAGATAAAGAACTTTTTCCTTGGCCCTTAGTGACGAACAGACGATTATTAATCATAGATCCTGATAACATTTTTGGTAAGGAATCGTAAGGATTGTTTCAATCTCTCATGTAGTTCATGCTAAAGAACTAAAAACTAATAATGATAATAAAACACAAGTATATATTTGACAACGCGATCATTGCCCCTAAAAGTCATGATTATACGAATGGGAAATGGTTGATCTTAAGATTCTCTAATATTACAATATGAGTGACAAATCCGACAGCAATATTCACTCTAACGTAGACAAATGTGTTTTAAAGGTTCCCCGAAGTGTTTAAATGGTGTGTTAAATTAGCCGTTCTCAGTACAATAGTCTCATCCTTTATTACATTTTTACTAATTGTAATAATCGAACTCTGTACGTGAAATACAACGATTAATACGAAGAAAGATAATATCAATATATTTTTGGGAACTTATATAAAAATATTCGAGAAACCGTGAGATTTTTATTTGTATTTCGTTTGTGGAGGAGCAGTTTAAGGAGGTGACAAGTGCCATTAATTGTGTCCCACGAGACAATATGAAACAATTTTTATTGTATTAAAGATCAGAAGCATATTAGTCGACATAATAGTAATGACAAGTTAAACGAGCAATAGCAATCATGTAAAAGTTGTGTCCCCGGGCGTAGTGCAGCAAGGACCACCTAATTTAGGCCGCGTGGGTTGGCTTCTCCGACATATCGTTCGCTCGGCGTTTTGGAGGCTGTCGGACGGAGGGACGCCAAGCGCCCGAGAGAGCGATAGAGGGTCGTGACGGGAGTGACGTCAACGGCGACCGCGACCGAACTCACGTCCCCCCACCCCACCTCATCCACATGGCATCTCCTTCACTCCCCTCCAAGCCACGCCCCATCCCACGCGTGCCTTCGGAGGCGTAGAACACGGCAGCAAAGGATAACGGCGACACTAAAGGAAATCCCTCGTCCAACGGAGTACCTTATCTCCTCTAGTAAGTAAGCCACACGAAGCCTTTAGTGCTCTCCTAAAAAGATATTCCTGAAGGGAGAAGCTTTACACGTGCTCTCATCAACATGGGGAGGAGACTGGCGAAAGGGAGGTACGGATGTGACGTAAAAAATAAACAACGAATCCATAAAGTGGGTGAAGAGTTGGGTACTATCATCAGTGAAGGATTCTACAAATCTTGAAATTGAATTTCCAATTGGTCGCAGCCCTCCCCCATCAACACATCTCTCACAATCAGGTGCCATGGAAAATATATCAGGAACTTATGAAATGTACCAGGATGTAAAATTTGGCGGTTCATAACTACCGAACCGTTGTTCGAGTATCTAATCCCAATCAAATGACAAAATACGATTAATTCGACTTACGTATGATTTTATATTATACAACCCGTTTACGCTGCACGGAATTCGTAATTGATTTCCTAAGGTTGTTTGATTTCCTAATTTCTAAACTTTTAGTAAATTAAAACATTGAAAGCGAATTTGCAAAGAAAGTATACGAAAATGGTATTCTTCTTTTCAAAAGGTCATGTCTTAAATTATTTATACAAAAACAAATAGTATCCACAACTGATTTGGAAAATATAATGGGGCAAAGAGCCGCACTTTCTAGCTTTTCAAACGCAAAAAGGTTGCAAAAACGTGTATAAGTTAATGGTGTGTATTCTCCTTTACTATATTTCCCTATACTATTCTTTTATACGAACGTACAAATAGAAAAATTAATTTTCATTCACCTTGAACTTCACATTTCCAAATTTTCGCAAACATTTTTTCCTGGACCTTTGCCGCATCAGACATAAAAAAGAAAACAGAACTGCAAACATAAAATCACATTTTGTGTTATAGTTCAAAAAGCATATTTTAAAGTTATCAATGCATGGTGAATAATGGGAACCGAACTTAAAGAATACGACACTCCTTTGACTAAGATTCTTAAATATAACTTTTGTCGAGCTTTTCTCTTTAATATAATGATTCTTATCGATCATTGTGATATATTTTGTGCTTCTTCAGAACACAACATTTCGTGCTTTGAGTAATTGTTAGGTTTGCTATGTTGTATCTAGTCACAATTTTTAAACCTGGATATTCGGTAATCCAAGGTGTATTAAGGAACTCTGTCAATTCAGAAGTGAAAAATCGAGATTAGGAAGGTGCGTTGCATGTATACTTGTATCAATGAGTACCTACTTAAGAAAAGTATTTATTTGTTATACATAAACAATCATCAATTTGAAACAATTGAAACATTGTAAATCTAAATCACCGTACTAAAAATTGCGTTAGTATATAACATTGTGAAAAAAAAGAAGGGTGCTGAGACACACTGAAAAAGATAACTAGCACTTTGTTTTCAAATTTTTGCAAAAATGTTTTTCCGGACATTTTCCCCATGGATGAGGAGAATTCTATTTAATCAAACCAGTTCAGGCATATCTTATTTCCTCTGTCTCATATCTGAATAAAGAAGTAATACTGTACCTAGAGCGACATTTTTTTACCTCGAGCCACCCACGGAAAATCCTAGTATCAATTCACTTTGTAATTTATTAGGGTTGCCTACACTGAAATATGAGCTCCCTTCTTGTTTTTATTCATTTTAGCTCATTTACTGACATATGACAGACTTGATTTTTTCAACTAGGTGTTGAAAGTTTTATTTCTGGAGTTACTCTATATAATTTTGGAGAAAACAACGAAAATATTTTAAAACTAATATCCTAATGTAAAAGTTTGATTAATTTACTGTAAAAGTATTATGATGAGAAATTTATTACGTACTTTTAAAACAGAAAATCATTGCGCTAGAAGAAAAGACTCGCCTCCTTGTACCTTGGGCCGGTCTAAATGTAACTTTTCATTGTAATTTCGGTAACCCAAGGTAGAAATCACGGATCTTAAACTGAATTAGCCTGAAGTAATTGTTTCACTTTACGCTAAAGTTATTCACTGGAATTTTTAACATACTCTTATATTGTTTTACTCACGTGTATATATTTACTAGCGTATATATTTTTCAGATGTTAAGGAGTAAAGTAGGGAAGAAGAGTGGTAAAACATATCAAAAGAATTTGTAACGATCTGTAGAATTGATATTGGAGTTCGGCCAAAGTGTTCAAATATTACCTTTCCTGTATCTTCTCATATCTATAAAAATAAAAATTAAATGCTTGGGAACGGCTGGACCGATTTGGCTATTTTTTTATGTTCGTTACAGTCAGAATAAGGTTTTTAGGGAAAGGGAAATTGGAAACGTTGCCCGGAAAATTGGAAAATTCGGGAAAAATTTGAAGGTTTTTTTTTTCTATGGGATTTTTGTATGAACTCAAGACTTCGATTCGATAACTCACGATTCGAACGATGGACCTGGAAAAGTTTTCTGGACAAAAATTTCGGGACAATGAAAAAGGAAAGTCGGAAAATTCGGACAAACTGCAAAAATAATAATTTTTGTATGTACTCTCGATCATAACGACATATTTGGTTGATTCTTTTTTGTTTTTGTTTTTTTTTAGTTTTTCAGTTAAATTGTGATTCTGTTCTAAGTTCATCGCATTCGTTTTATGAAATGAATTAAGTTTCGCCGTATTATCGCAAACACATTTACAGATTTACCTACGAAATACGGTGAGTAGCATTTCTTTGTTTTGATTGTTTACTTAAACATCGATCTTGCAATAAAGCGAAATGTAAATAAAACATCTTGAGATTCATTATGGTTTCAAATTTAATGGAAGAAAATAAATCGTTTGGTTGACATGAAATTCTGACTTAATTCAATTCTGACTTAAATTTAGGATCAAAACCGCATGGTTCCAAGTCGATCACATTCCAGGCACATCACACACATCCAGCATTTCAGCGGTGTACTGCCGATAGAATTCATCTCGCATGTAACATTTCCCATGGGCGTACTTCTGAATGTACTCCTCAAATTGAATAACCATGGCCTCAATCGTTAATAGATACAATGATCACTCAGAAATACGCTTTTTCTCATTTTTACTTTGTTTACACATTTAAAATAGCTTTTCACAAATTCACAAAACGATCACAAACTAATTTAATGAAATTTGGACAGAATGTCTATCGGGTCAACTTGTGTAAAATAAAAATAATTTAATATGAAATCTGTTTGTTTCCTTTGAAACCTGTAATTGTATTAACACATGCCATTTTAGTTGCTGGACCAAAGTACAAGAGATGGCTCATGATATAAATGAGCACAGTACATGGTTTGTTGCACACTGAGTCACACGTTAAAGTGTAAAAGAACTTCAAAAATGGAGAATCTTTTTAAAAAATTAGATGGCTCAAGTTACAAGGTCTCCCTTATTACTACAAACAAACTCACAAGACGGATCGTACCTTTTGCCCCGCTTACATGTTTATCCTACACAAAATGCTTCATGAAAAATTTGGTTTTATAATAACTTTAACCATACAGTTTTAATTTCGTGTTTTAATAAAACGATAAAAGATATTTAAGAAGCATAAATTTATTCAAGAACAACTCGCCACAAATAAATATGTAATTTTTTACTAGGAGAATTGATATGTGAAACGAGATGGCAATATCTGAGTAAATCCTGTACAAAAGGTAAATTTTTCAAGTATGAAATGACAATATCGCAGGAATTTGAGAGTGGTTTTCCTCCCAACACACAAACTGCGTCACACCACACGCCTTTCGTTTCACCGAATCCACGAACGCCGGAGGAAAATTGCAATTAGTGTGTTGGAATGTGCCATGCGCCAACAGAAAATGGCAACACTATCGCTGAAAGGAGTCAATTCATTAGATTTTTAAAAATATTTTAAAGTGCGACACCGTGTAGGTGTCGTTCAATTGTGTGTTAAACTTATATGAAACATGTTAGTTAAATACTATCGTAAAACTTCATTTAGCTAATTACATGCATTTCTTATATTACAAACTCGTAACAAAGTGGAATATTTTATTTCAGAAAGAAGTATAAACTAAAAATATGACTTCTGTGAGTGTAAATTTTAAAGATGTTCAAAAGATGAAAATGAGTACTTGGTCACTTCTAGTAGGAATTGTTTACGTCTTGAGATGTGACCTTTTTACTATTAAGACAATCTCCTTTTCACCGAAAAGAATAAACTTTTCATTCTTTCTTTCATTTGCAACTACAAGTCAGGCATCATACAGCCACACACTTCAATAATACTGTTTTCCCCATGTGCATTTTCATAATTCTCACACTAAAATATTTTGAGAATAAAATTTAAGTAGGATTTGTTCACTTAGAAGATAATTGAAGGATTCTACCAAAACAAAAGTAAAATTACATTTTTAGGAACATTTACGTTGAACGTAATACAGTTCATTTCAATGTCTCAATAAGGTTGGTGTGGGACCTGGGACATACCTACTACATACGGGACAATGCTGTACGGGATATCTGGCAATCATTGCCATTCTTCACTTTTATACTGCAAACAGTTGCGTTAATCATGAGATACAATAAAACTGTAGGAGAGGGCACGTTAAGAGGAAAGGTGTAGAACTGGGAGTAAAAGCAAGAAACGAATATGGTTAATCGACGAAAATCCTCTAATAGTAAATAATGCTATACAAATAAATTTTAAAGTGAATCGAGACCTTCTACATACTAAGATTGAATTGCAATTTATCATTCAATATTAGTATTATATAACTTTCGAACTCAGTGTTGTCAAATACTACAAACATCTTTGATTAATGTAGGTCCAGTTATTGGTATCTACAACTGGGGTACGAATCTGTGAAAACATTGGTATCACATTCCACCGGTTCTACTTCCCCACCGACCGAACTGCTACGCAATGGAGCTACAAAACATGTATTTCGAGGAATTATACCAACAGAGCAAATATAGTTTCACACGAAAAGAGATACACATTGAACTCGAGAGCACTATTCTGAAAGAATTCAAATATTTATGAAATTGGAATTCTAGATATTTTCCTAGGCTCGAACTCTAGTGCTTAGATACGTAAAGTTCGTTTTCTAAAACTAAAATAAATAAATAAAATGTAGATGAATAAATTGACCGAAAATGACTCTTGAAATTATCATCATAGATCTTTGATCATAAAATGATATTAGCATTAATATCATTTACATAATGTAGGATTCTCTCTGCCATCCAGGTGATTGGGTAAGATGATTGGGGCCAGAGGTGTTACTCCTCCGGATACGGAGCGAATGTCATCATCCGGTAGAGTCATTCCGCGAAGGCGCCTCCCGCGGGAAACCCCAATGGGAACTACCAACAGCAGGATGACCACTACACGCGTCGAAGGAACTTTTGAGAACTCCACAAAGACGATATCAAATAAGTCAATAAAAAGAAAAGACATCTATAAGTATACATGAGATGGTGAATTTGCAGAAAAAAACAGGAATAGGTTTATGACAACAAAACGTGTAGTCGAGGTAACAACGTAACATGGGAATCTCACGAATTATCTACACAGATTTTGAATTTTGGATGATGGTCAAAGTAATCGCGAAAGGATATGGAAACAATAGAACACTCAATAAGGAATTTTGAGTTATAAACGGAAGGGATGGTGAGGTATCTAAAATGGACGAAGAGACAAGATATTGCGAGATCGGAAAGAACTAATGAGATGATATTGACAAAGGGGAAGTCCGAGATATTTGAGATGAATATGAAAGAGGTATTTTTATGATTTTTTTGGTGAATGAGGTAAGGAATATCAAGAAGGAATTAAAATTAGTCTGGAGCTCTTGATAATGGAATGCATCCATCTCAATGAAGGTTTAGACGGATAACGCCACAACGACGGTTGAATGGCGTGGTCAGAAATGAGATAATTAAACCAGAAAGGACAGGAAGAAGGAAATGAATTGGAACTAGAGGGAATCTAATGTAGAGATAAGTTGTATGAAACAAAGAAAGGAAAGTGATGTTGGACGATGGGAACTTGACATTTAAAATAGACAAGAAAATTATAAAAAATAAAAATGATTCAAAAAATTCTTAAGAATAATTCACCCCAATACCAAATACAAGAAAATACACACTTTCTTGACTGTACTCTGCCATTCACACGTATAAAATATTCATTGTTAGCATGAAACACAACATTAGTATGACAAATCTAATGATGAATCAAATAAGCAAACAAAGTTCACAAACCGAAAATAAATTGTAAGATATTCCTGAATATTTTCTTCAGTACTGAGTTTGAGTTCATTCATGCCGCTCCAATATGATACAGAAAACTGAAAAGTACACTGAAAATTCCGCTAGAATAATTATCTAGAAAATAAGAAATAAGATTATCTAATAAAGCAAATGTCTTCTATTATTACATTTTTTTAACTTAATAAGAAATAGAAAGAAAAACACCAAAATAACTTACAAATTCGACGGAACAATTTCGGCGTCCACCCTTCCTTAGGCTCTCTCCTTTCCCCCATTTTCTATTTTCTACGCAACTGAGGAAGACTAGACACCGAGAAAGTTGCGTCAAATTTGTGAGTGATTTTTATGTTTTCCTTTCTATTTCTTATTAGCTACATAACTTTTTAACTTATACATTCGTATATCCTTAACTACAAGCAATGCATTACTATAATTCGCTCATCTCTTAACAACATTACTTAATAATTCTGTCTTAATAGTTCATATCACAAAAGCGAAATATATTAACGTGAACCCACATAAATTACATTACGACGCGACGTTTCGAATCATTTCCCCAATAAAAGAAACTAATTCTTTGAAAGAACAGATAAAAGAAGTAAGCACTTCCTACCAATTGATTTCTCGACGTACACTACCCGGTTTCTTATTTCCGAAGATGTATAATGTGAATTCTATTTCGTTTAGCGTGTATCTTATAAAAATTAATTATTATGCATGTGATTCGGTTTTTAATTGTATAAAATAAAATAAACTTTAATATAATAAAATATAATAAAATTGTGTATGACCACGTGGGGGGGGGGGAGGCAATAAACTAAGTTACTCTCCGGACAAGCAAGGGACCAAGCCATCAATTCCGATCAAGAACCCATGGGTAGTGGCGGATTTAATATTTACAAAAGAAATTATTTAATAAATACCTACTGTTATCCATTTATTATTCAAAATAAATTGTAGATATTAGTGCAGTAAATATTCGAGATTAATAAAACAAAAGTATTAATGACATTCCCGCCCAAGGAAAATTCGCCACTACCCGGAGGAAAACCGGAGGAAAACCGGAGGAAAATCGGAGGAAAACCTGGACCAGGATGGGGCTACAGAGATAATGTACACGAAGGTTGCGTACAGTTAGAAATAAACTATTAATAAACAGAGGGAGCAAAATCAACGTGCATGAAAAAGGAATTTAATCAATATCTAGAGTACTATAACAATGGCGTGATAAAGTATAAGAGATATTAACATCACTTACATCATCCGAAGTCATGTGGAAAACAATATTTATTAGGTTCAGAAACACTATTCGTTTCATCACTCAAAAATCGAGTACATCTGCGCTGATCTCTCCGTCACTTCTGAGAAGTTACACTCATTCGCAAGAAAAATCACACGCTGAGGAAAGAGCGAGAGAAATTCTTTGCGTGGAACCGGCGTAGTGAATTTTACGTCATCAACGGTTCGTAGTAAGACGTCACGTCGTGTCAGCGCAACAAGGAAAAGAGGAGAATCCCGCCAAATGAAGGCTCCGCCACGCATCGCCCCGCCACGCATAAGACTATCAGGAGAGGTGGGGAAAGGAGCAGAATGGGAAACGCCTACTTCCCCCCACTCGCCAGCCAGGTCACGATTCGCACGTTCGCGCCAAGGTAAACGCCTTGGGTGCGACAGAAAGCCTCCTAGCGCCTCGTAGCGGAGAAAGCGACAAACAGGCACGAAAATGTTACAGCGAGTACTGTATACAGTAATTTAACAATTATTCGCTGAATTCAGGGGTGTACCCAGGATTTTTTTTTCTGGGACGCATATTATATATAGAGCGAGTATTAGAGATATATTATTTGTTTATACATTACACTCGTGTATTATCTATGTAGGCTATATGCACACTCACATATTATGAGAAAACAAAAAGAATTTTTGTAATTTCGGGGGGATTCGTATTTTTAATTTCGCGTTGACGTGAGGGATTGATAAGCCCCTGGTAGAATTGGACGGCGCGATAACAGCGGATACCCTGGTTCCACAGATAGGTCGCTAAATAATAAAAAATAAATATAAATACGTAACTAATTATTTTTTTATATTCTAGTTGAATTATGTAAATATATAATGAAATCACTAACTTTAATAGTGAATAACGACCCTTAAATTTTCTTTGTTTTTAATCTGTCATTTCCTCTTTTTTTTTTGTAATTGATACTCCTTTATTTGGTTTTCAATAAATGTTACACGCGTCCATGAGTTGAATTCTAAAAGGTTGAATGTTCTGAGTTCAGCATTTCCACGTTAATATGGACTTCATTTCTCGTAATGAGATAACGTTTAAGAAATAGATGTACAGCACCGTAACTAATTGTTCCCGTCAATTGGATGCCTGATGATTTGTTCATACGCGGTTCAGTAAAAAATTCATCCGCGTGTCCCGTATCATCCACAAAGCGTAAAATCCACCCGCGGATAATAGGGTGTTTACTGTATTATAAGAAGTCGAGATCGGAATTTTCGCATTAACTATAACCTGTACAATGCACGAAAGCGGCTATCATTCTGTCTCCACTTCGTTCCAAGACGTCTTGACATATGTGTGTAAGTATGTATGTACTTACGTAAAGAATTTTGCTTCCCCGATAACTCACTAAGAAATTGATGCATAGAAACCAAACTTGAGATTAGACTTTGAATGCGTTGGAAATAGAAGCCTATTTCTATACAGCTAATACCGACTTCATTGACACACCGCGTTCCACTTCCGGTTTCTTAATATTCATAATTGTGAAAATACGCATTGAAGCATTTTGATTGATCAGTTAATTCTGCGTGTAGATTGCTAAACCATATTCCTGTATATTGGACAGTTTTCGAGATACAGCGAAAATTTATTATGCAAAAAAGGAGCTATTGTGGAGGCGTTTATTTTAATCTGCCTATACGGCTATTGCAAAGATTTTAATGTGCAAGATAATTCATGGAATCTGTACTTGAGTGTGTAAATATGTTTAGAAGTTTACCATGTAATGATGATAAATATTTTAAACTGATTGATCTTTTAAATATGTCATCTTCTTTAATAATTATAATACGTTATGGTTTCTTTTTTGAAGTTTTTTTTTCTTTTTTAAAAATCTTTAGTGTTATATAGGGCGTTTAGTGCTATGAGTTTGCATAACCTCAAAAGGTGTATGTAAAATACTACAGGCCTTCGGTCAGTTCTTCTGGGATTTTAAATTCATAACTAGAAACCTTTTTGACTAATGCGACTCGATATATTGTAACCGGGATTTTTATCTCCTTGTTGGAGCAAGTCGAAAGCAATTTTGCAAGGGCAATGCCAAGACTTCTGGGGACCATGAATCCTTTGTGGACAAATCAGCTGTAAAGTGGTTGTGACTACGACATTCATATTGTTATCTATTTGTTTTATAGCTTGTTTACTGCATAATAGCTTAAAATTACGTAAAAATATGAAGGGTCTAATAGCCACTATTCATTGTTTTGAAATCTCAGCGTCCGTTTGTGGCAACTTTTATCGCATTTTGCTGCTGCTTTCTCGACAAGTCAAATACACGTATTGATTAGAGGAAAATATATTTACGTGAAGCAGTAAATATATTTGACCCGAACTAACAATTCAAAAAATCAACAGATAATAATTACATGATTGAAAATTTATCAACATTCCAAAAGTTGTCTAATTCACACACAGTATAGAATTTCAATATTCGAAATAAGAATATAGTAAGGAATGATCTATTTAACGTGCTTTTTTTTTTTGGTAATCGGATCAATATTTTCTCCAGAGATAGCAATGTCAGATCTTCTAGCAGTTGAAGTTATTCGTGCATATAATTCATATAAAAAGAGATTCATAGGTTCAATTAAAGCACATTATTACCATTGCTACATCTCATTAATAATAACTACTACCTTGTTATTTTTAGAACGTTTTGCTGAATATAGCACTTTGTTTGCAATGTTCAATATATTATTGAAACCAACAGAGCTTATATCAACTAGCAGAGCATGAGTAACTTGGGGACGGAGATATCACCGAAACACTGTATCACACATGCACAACGAAACTTCAACTAAAAAAATTGTCGATTTTGAAATATGATTTTATATCCCAGAGTCCTATAACTCGGTTTAACTCCCACACTCCTATAAGTGGTTCCTGCGGGGTGGCGATATTTCAAAAACAAAACACAACTACAACTGATTGTATATAATTATTTTAAACTTTTTGTTCAATATCTTTTGGGCTATAAAATGTAAGTACTAGTTGATAACACAATATAAATCTAAAACCCAAATGTTACTTAGGGTTAAATGAAAGTTTGCTTTGCTTCTCCTGAAAAATGAAACACTTTAAGTTGTGTCAATTTTAAAATACGTGAGCAATATAATGATGGTTGAGATAATATATTCATAGCATATTCTACCTTAATGTGGTGGATTACGTGGTTTATTTTAAAAAAATCATTTTCTTCATAACATTTTGTTTTTATTTGCTTTAAAAATTAAATTGATAACGTAGGGTTGAAAGAGAAAATAAATTTGTAAAATATTTAACTATAATATAAAAAAAGTCTTTTTGTTAATTGAAGGCGAGAGGTAAATGAAGTAATCAATTTACTCCAGCTCTCACTTATCTTTAATGTCAAATTCTACGTCTTTGGATTCAAGAACGACTTCTATCAGAGTCATATCATTAGAATGTTTCAACTTCTGAAGATGTACACTCACGATCAAACTTATTGTCAAACTTGGCACGAAAAGCATGTTTGGGTGAAGTTTGTGAGTTGAATACATTATTCAATATACAAGAAAAATTACAAGCATTGTAAATATGCCCGCTTGGACAGAGAAGACAACACCACAACTTTTAACTCTAACAATAATTGATTTCAATGGCATAAGATTTGCGTGTTTGATAATACAAATAGTTATTTTACTTGATTAACGTTTAGAAGTTACAGTTAGAACAAAAACTTCAGGCAAAGATAAACGAAGACTTCTGGATTTCAAGGCAACTTTCTCGCGTATAATACCAATCGACCGTATCATGAAATAAGCTAACGCTCATAAAATTTACGAGAACCATGAAACAACTTGAAAAAAGTTTGAAACTGAAGACCAGTGCTAAGAAAATGTGTGTTCATTACATAAAATTTGTAATTGATCCAACCACAGCTTCTTCCGCAAATTAATGACATTTTCTTCAAACAAATGGGTCTGTGTAGCTTTGAAAAGAAATTGTTGATATAAAACTGAAAATATTTTTCTCACTACCATAAAAACTATTTCCTTTCATTCCGGACAACTCCGAACAGTCTGCTTTCCCGCACTTGAATTACTTTTCTTGATAGCAATTTTTATTGCACCATTGTATCAAATTACTTATCATTTGACGTATTTGAGTTATGTTTAAAGAAAGCAATTTATTAGGGAGATATCTGAACCAGTGGACATGTAGCATGGGCCGCCACTGAAACTTCATGTCAAACTACTTTGACAAATTCTCTCTCCCATACAAATAAGCCTCACTCCCCTATATGCGTTTTTCAAACAGATAGGAGAAGTACTCGTAAGTAAGTTCCTTCACAGTACCTACGGAAATAAAATAATTTCATATCGCAAGAGAAAAAAATATAAAAACTTAAAACAGCATCTAACAAAAAACAAAAGTAATGGTCTAAAATATTGTTTACAGCTCGAGTCCTTTACTGTAATACTTAGACGATTACTTAGTGGTTACTCAGATGGTTGAATTGAATGGTTACAGAGCTAAATAGATATTTAAGGCAAACCTCTTTGAGGTAAGAATAAACCACAATTTTAAATAATTTTATGTTAAATATTTCTAAATTTTTCTAAAATAAAATAATTTTCTAGAATATTTATAAATATTTCTAAATAATTTTAGAAACCTCTTTGAGGTAAGAATAAAGATCGTGTGCACGATATCTTATCTCTGTGGAGGAAAACGAAGTATAAAATACTATAAATCTTCTGTATTACTTCGGATGAATTACATGAAAAATGTAATTGTTCGTTGAATTGTTTAAATGTAATGCTTGTTAAATGTTACTGAGTTTATTGATAGATCTACGCCTCCTATTCCCTTGTTGAAAAAGACGTTAAATCACAGAAGTAATATTACTCTGCAAGCCCTGTAAACAAATAAAAACCCGTTCCTTATTTAGATCACAATATATTGATTGCGTCTGTCCTTCCCGCAACATGCCGATGTGACGGGACAGCAGTCAACTTTTTTTTACGAGCGCATTCAGACGCCTATCAACCGAGGGTTGTCAGAGCAAAGGCCATGAGGGGGATCCAGAGCTCTTGCAGTTTCCAGAGCTGCCAACATAACGATTTTAAACGTTATATACACGACAAAGTAAAGTATAATTTTGCACGTCAATTATTTCACCAAATTCTAGCTAATGTTAAAAGTAAGATTTATTGTCAGTTCGTGACTTCAATATTTAATGTCAAGAACAATGTAACTTCAGTAGACTTCCTCCGGTCCGGTATCTGTTTGTTCGGCCACCAAATAATTCGTTTTCGTTAAGAACATTAGTAACACAGTCGACATGTTTCTCCAGCGCCGGTTCAACAACTGTTAAAGCTTCATTTTTAGCATCTCAATATAGCTCAGTTGGCGAGAGCTCATTTTCCCGCACGCACGTACGTTTCATGTCGTGAATTGATATTTTTTTCTGTAAATATTATTTTTTGGTACAAGCTTTTATACTTTATACACGAAATAAGTTATTTAAAACTCTTCTGTTTTTAATATGATATTAATAAAATTGTCTTTTAATGTGTCATGTCCTTTCAAATAAGTATAAATACCAAAGAGAAATCTTATTACTGACGATCTCATGTTAAAAAATGTATTGATTTTATGTACTGGTATTATTTACTTCATTTAATATTTTACATTATTAACACATATATTCGGTTGGTAGGACCACTTTCTAATTTGGCCTATGCCCTGGTGGCCAGACGAGAGAGCACTCTATTACATTTTTGTTCACAGGAATAGCGTCAATTCTAGCCTTGCAAATTGTAACGAAGAATATCGATCACAGTATGACTCTTCCAAAATCCACTGATGAAAAATTAAAATTTCAGTTGATTTTAAATTTATTTTAATTCAACATTCCTTTGATATCCGCGGCAATCATGAACTCAAATCATTATGATTTGTTTCACATAAAATCCTGCGTTCTGCAGTATCATGACATTAGTATAATAACAATAATCAACATTATCGACGGAAAATATTTGAGAAAAATACAGATGTTGGCAACAGTGATGGTTCGTGTCGATCGAGCGAACGAACGAACCATCGAGTCCCAAGAGCCGTAACTCGCCCCGTCCCCGACCCCAAACCCCACACCTCGTGGGCCGTGCACAGGTCCATGATCACGCGCACTCCTCTCCCAGATGGACGCTAGTGACGTCATTCCCGGAGGGAAACAAACAAGAACAGTCGAAACAAGGAAAGCAGAATGTACATTCGAGATGATGGAACCTTCAAAGATTGATATCAACGCTTCTCTTGAACTCACAACTTTCGAGTACCCACTCGGGGAGGGAAGTTTACGTCGTCTACGATCAGATGAAAATTGCGACGGACCGGAAGTCGAACCCGGGATATCCTGTTTTGGCGGTAGGTGTGCGTTTATTTACACTCTTGGCATACCGGAAACGGAGAAATGAAATGAATGTAAAATTAATCTTCCGAATAGTCTCATTTCCGATCGTTATAAACATGAAAATGGACTTTATTCCAAGTTTTATGTGTTCCTCTAGGAAATTAACCATACAATTGTGATTTTAAACCCTAATATAAAATAGAAGTCATCTATAATCCTCTATTATTTGCACTCTACACCCCCACGTAATTTTTTATAAAATTAAATTAAAAATGGACAAGTTTACTCCAATAAATTACTTACCTTAATTAAGTATTACCTGTCTTCTATTAGGAACAGAATGTAAAGGACTGTACACTCAACTTCACAAGATACATGAATCATATGATATACGGGATATATATGAAGCAGGCAAATTTCAAAACATATCTTTCGATGAATTGGCAAATGGGTCCAAGTTGTTTAAAAAGATAAAGGGTCCTGGTTTCGATTTATTAACACATCAAATGATAAAAAATTCCTTTGTAGTTTTCGGAGGAACATCGTTAGACCTTTATAACTTTTGCTTACGGCACGGAGAATTTCCAAAGAATGAAAAATGGTCGTAGTTATAGATATTTTCAAAGGGACCAAATCGGAATGAGTAGAAAGCAAGTTCCTATTGGCCTATAGCCTGAGGTGGATAAAGGTATTATGCAATTTAACACTTCCTTAATCCGTTACTCGAAAAGTTAACTTCGTTAATTGTTAAAGCGTTAGTTTGCTGTTAGAAATTTAACGGAATTTAAAGTTAACCGTTAAAAGTTCATCGGATATTTTGAATGTTAAATCAGTCAAGTAGTCAATCAGCCAAAGATTCTATAGAACACGCAATAGCCAGTAGAACACGCAATAGTTCATTATAACATAAGTACGGTGGGCTGTGTAGAAAAAATAAATAAAACCATAAGTTATACACACACAATCTCGTTTGTTGCATTTGAAGTAGTAAGAGAATATTTTCCTTATGCAAGATCACCTTGCATAAAGTGCTTTTTTCCTTCACAATCATAACAAAAATTTTCATTTGAGAGGGATAACGTGTACCCCATATACTATATTGTCCAGAAACAGCTGTCAAATGGGACTATAATGTTTTCTTGCATGTAATATGAAGTTATGTTGCAAAAACGCAACGCAAATACATCAAGAACGTAAACTAAGTAATAATAATAGTTATTCCTTTTTCTTCTCGGTTTTGTTCATCGAAGACTTTGAATTCAAGGTCCACGAATTCCAGGTGGGAACAAAAGTGGGGAGAGGGCTACAGCAAACCGCTAAATGACAGAATCTTGGTATGACAGGTATCATCTTATCCGAGTAACCCTTTTTCCCACGACTTTGCGTTAACCCATGTTCCCGTGATATATGAGGACTGCTGATTTCCAATTTCAGTCTCTTCCTTCGACGCATTGCGTGGAAAACTCAGATCGTACAGAGGTATTGAGTCCTAGACATTCATTGAGGCAAAAGCATATGAAGCCAGAGAGTTTACAGACATGTCACGGGAAAGGACAGGCACTCTCGATTGTCTTGAACATTAACAGATCGTCGGTTCAAACGATACGATGTACGATAAATTTTTTACCACCGTGATAACTATGCTTAAAAAATTAACGGGTTTCAGTTAACGGAAAATAAGTGTAACGGAAGTTCTTAAAAGCGGTAATGGTTTTAGAACTTAACTCAAAAGTTAAAAAGTTAAACAAAATGTTTACTTCGTTAGTTAACGATTAATGGATCAACGCTTTTATGCCCAGCTGTGCCTATACATCCATCCTATTTTGGAAACATTGGTGATTATAATAGCAAGACTAACAGATTATTTGAAAAAAAGTAACAAGATTTCAGACTGTAAAAGTGTGTTCTGCAAAGGGAGATTAATGAGTGGAATTGAAAATCAAAGGAAGAAGTATGGGGCAGCTGTTTTCATAGATATGCAAGGAGCTTTTAACGATGCGCAGTGGGCTAAAATTAGGAAAAAATTAAGGGACTGCCAGGTTAGTAAATTTGAATATGAAGTAACTCACAAAGAAGACAAGGAAGTTTATTTGGAGATTGGAGGTTAGAGATTATTTCAAAAAAGTAATGAGTGTCCCCAGGGTTCATACTGTGGCCCGCTATTTTGAAATCTGATCATAGATGGATTATTATGAACAATTAATAAGGAAGAAAATTGTATATTGGTTATGCTGATTACGTTAATATATTTGTTGAAGGAAACACTCGTAAAGAATAAGAAAAGAAAATGAATGAAATTTTAGAACTACAAATAAAACTATGAATAGTTTTTGGAATAAAAAGAAGATTCCCGATTTTCAAAATCTCACAAGAAAACAAAAATTGTTAGAAAAATAAAAATTTTGTTATATTGGACGATCCTTGGTTTTCCAGGCATATTTGAATTATACTTTCTCGAAAGTTAAGAAATTGAATTACCGTTTTTTACGAGTCGGAGAGACTAAATTTATTATAGGGCGAAAAGAGTTACACAGTGTACAAGGGGTTTTATGTCTCGGCGACATCGAGCCCTAAAACTTTTCTACAGGTAGGAAAAATGCTGTTACGCACAAGGAAGAGCAAACATGACTCTTCCCCATACGCGGGACTCGCCGAATGACTCGACCATACCCTCTAAAAATCCTCCTGAATTACCATACATCTAAACATAAAGAGGATAGGAAAACAGACAACATTTGCCTAATACATTATATAAAAAACAAAAAACAAAAAGATGTAAATATAAAAAATGAAAAACAGAGAAATTTATAAATTTAAGTCATGACTTGTATGTTTGTTAAAATTAGGAGGAACGTATAGGACGGTGTCAACAGCAACACTTCACATTTTACACCGAAGACTTAGATTTTAGACTTAACAGTAGATAAGAGGTACTTGAAATATGAAATACTCAAGAAAGGAAGTATTCGGATCATTGAGATGTTAGAAAGAAAAGACACGAAATGGAAGAGAAAAGTGATGAAAAAATTGCTTGTGGCGTGGCGGATACGGTGGGATAACAATGAAAAATGAAGAGGTACCTACAGATTTATTAGAGAAGTGGATTTTAACCATATAAATAGGAAATTGTTAAAACCAACTGTCACCTTACTTAAATGTCTGACAAATCATGAAAATTTCAATGATTCTTTATATCGAACAGGGAAGAGAGAAGAGGCAACCTATCTACGCGGATGTCGCGATAAAACGAATAATCATGTTGAGTGAGATTGCGAGTTGTATGGGGCAGAGAGGGCGAAATATCTCGAAAGAAATATTAGTAGATGACATTCTCGAGCATTCGTAAATTCGAAAGGAGAATTGCAAAAGATTAAAGACGTTTCGAAAGAGAATATTATAAATTAACGATATAAAGATCCAGCAGCAAAATCAAACGAGAGAAAAAATGGAAATGGGATAACAAATAAATGGATTTGGTAAAAATAAATAATAAGGCATTCCTTATAGGATGTCATTAAGTTTCTTGGAATATTGTAAGTGTATGCAGAGGCGCGTACAGTTTAATGAGATTAACAGGCAGCTTGCCGCAACCACCGGAGTGTCCAGTGCAAGGATTACTTGAGATTAGGGTACCACAGATATGCGTGTTTCAGTAACACATAATATCAGAATAGTTGAAAGTAACGAGATTAGATATTTGCAAATATCACGTAAAAGTTCTTTGACTCCTCAAGTGAGGACTAGGAAATCTGTGTGATTTTGCGTTTGGATTTGATACCATATGACCATCGAGCGAGGGCGTGTAAACCGGGAGGACGTTATCAGTGATATTTAAAGCATGCGTGATTGTTGTGTTTGGAACTTGTCAGCGATAACAATATCAAATAGCTGTGAATAAGTGTTTGTGGAAGTTCATATTTTGAAGAGCAATACTTTTAGCACAAGTTATCTGTCCAATGTGATAAGATGTTTCTAATGTTGAAGTAAGGACTCTACTACCTGTTGCTGAGAATAGGTAGTAAGCTAATGATACATCTTTTAGACTTTATTTCATGTGAGCCGCTTAACGAGTTTGTTAAGAACCCTTTACTGGTAATGTACAGTACAATATTTGTAGAAAATTTTTAATATCATCGAAGTACATTTTCATTTTCCAATACAAAGAATATTACTCATATAGAGGGAGAGTAAATTAGGAGCAAGGACCGTACGCTGTGGCATTCCCCGCGCGAGCGTTACAAGCACACTACATCGTTGATAGTACTCTCGATGAGAATATTCCGAAATATCAGTTAGTTGATGGAAGTGGAATTTGCCTTATTGTACGCGAATTCAAAGAGAAAAATTAATGGAAAGAATGATACAAATTAGGTTGACGTTATGTCCATCACCAGATGGAATCTTAATCTCCTGGTGAGCGACCTTCTCTAAATCTGAAATATGAAGATCTTCGCAATTATGCCGGTATGATGAAATGGAATAATTTCAATGTTTTGTCGAGAACAGATTAGTGATATATGAAGAATTTTTGCATTTACTTATTCATATCTTTTAGCATAATGGTGTATTATTTTTTATATTTATTTTATCTATTATGAACAACGTCAATCTTTTCTGTTCACATCGTCGGTAATAGATGTGTACAGGTTCCGTCGCTACATGCTGGGGAGTCTCTGAAGCTGTGCTTCCTCTTTGTGACAATGAAATAACACGCGACTACCTTCAACAGACTTTTTTTACCATCCATGCATCCCTAGTAGGAATCAATTATCACTGTCCAACGCACACTCGCTGGGAGATATCCCTGTTAATTTGGTGTCGGGTATTGTAAAAGGTATTCTGTTGAGCACTTGACTTTTTTGTCATTAACATTCTGCTGTTGTACTACATTTGTTGCATGATGACAAGAGAGAACTATAAGGTTGTATTGTATTTAGAAGTTCTATAATTTGTTCAATGATAAAAACGCATTAACGGTGAGCTTACCATTTGTCTCTTGCCAAGGATATATTTTGTGACTATTCGCGAAATGGAATCGCCACTTCTTAAGAACCTAAGAAATGTATTCTTACCACCAAGGACAAACAGCACTCTTGTAATGAAAATGTAGAGTCGTTTAGTTGCTTAATCTAAATTCATCACATAAATGAGAATTAATAACATGTTATATTATTTGTTCAATATTATTGGCTCCAGTTTTCACAGCTCTTTACCAATTGAGAACATTCATGTGAATATAGCAGATAGAATGACATACACAAACTTCAATATCTTTCATTTAATTTATACATTGGTACATATTTTAAACATTTCTTTAAATTTACACATGCAGTAGTTAAGGGAAATGCGACTGAAAGCTCCTCTCAGTTCACCGGGCAGTGAATCGATTCCATGCTATCCACAGAGCGTTGGAGACACCACCGCCATCTTTCAGTTGAAGAATTAAAACAGAAGAAACAAATTATTTATCATGAACTGTTCAGTTGTCCCTCTAGTTGTGTAAGACTCAGGTCTATTTGATTGCAATCATGTCGAGTCGGTGTGTGAAGGAACGTTTTGGCCACTTTTCCGAGTTCTTATAGTGAGTAGCAAGGGTTCAGGGTACTATAATCCCTGCAGCCAAAAAAAAAAAGAAATGAGATGCAACCAATGGAGCGAAAGAGCGGGGTTGTCTTATGTCTGCAGAGGGGGGTTGTCTAGCAAAACTCTATCCATTGCAGACAGCACGCCCACACATAGGCTGCTACAACCCGTGGAAGAGCTAATTTCAGACATATCGTATCGGCCAAAGGTCAGATATAGCCAGTTGACTGTCACAGCTGGTATACCAATTACTGCCGGTTCAGCAATGGGCCTACTTCATTTATGGAAAATAATTTATCAATATTTTAAATAAACAAAATAATTTCCATGTAAATTGTTGTAATTTTTAAAATGCTTCAGTTTTTGTCTCATTTTAATCGGACAACTTTAGAGAAATTATGGATTATAAAACTACGAGACTATTCTAATGCAATAATACGAAAATTTACGTTTAAAATTACGCTCATTCCCACAAACGATCATTTATCTCTTTTATCGTTTAAATCTGAATGCTTCTAAAAACACTTTGTTTACGAAACAGAAGCTGCACACCCATTTAAAATTAACATTGTGAGATGCCGCTTATCACATATTACAGTAGTTTTATTCTTTACCTCTTCAAAATGTTAGTGTATTCACTTCAAAATTTTCGAACAATATCAAATAAAATCCAGGAGAAGAAAAAAGTAATTTCTTCTATGTAGTTAATTGCAAAATATTGCGCATCATTATGACATAAAATAGTAAGAAAAAAGAGCTCATTAATATTTTCAAAGCTAAAGATATAAAACATTATAAAATAAACAGTAATATTAAGTTTAATCAGACTTTCATATGACTTAGTAATAACAAAACCACATGGAATGAAAGTTAGCTAACGAAATGAATGGAATGAAATAGTAGAATAATAATGATTAATAATAGTCAGAAAGTCTGTTACAAATTATTTAGCAGTTTGTTTTAATTTTGACGTTTTGTTTCAAAATGTGGAAAAGAGCTATTTGCTGAATTACTTTAAAATGTTGAAACAAATTTTAGGGGCATGTATTCAGAAATACGGCGAAGCAAGTTTGCTTTGGCATGAAAAAAAAAGCAATGTTAGACCTAACTCTGACATCTTACGCGATGATCAAAACACTTTGTGTCAAAATCCAACTTAACTATATGTGGAGAAAAACATTAATTTATCAAGTTTAATTTCTCATAAAGAATTCTACATTTTATGGTAAATTGTAATATTTACCCTGTATTTATTCATTTATTCAACTCGTGATTTTAAATTAACATAATTCTAAAATAAGATTCAGTATAGAATCCAAAGATAAAATTGAAATAGTACCTAATTATAAATAATTCAAAAACAAGCAACGTCCAAAGATTACGCCTTTCCTTTCAATCCTTGTAGCATATTTTATTTCAACGCTGATCCCAGTTCACTGTCTTCCCCCGTTACTGCACGAAGCGACTAATGTGGGAGGCAGCGTCCGAACGTAAGTTTCTGCTGATACGAGTAGAACGTCCACATGTCTACAGCCTAAGGAAGAGACGGCAATCTCGCAATGCTGACATTGGCTTCCCAACTTTCACGATGTCTTTAGGCTCCTCCCTAATTCCTTTTCTTATGCTGCGAGGAGAATTCGTCATTATTAGTACTGTGCCGACACTTCATCTCCGCTCGTGGGTTTGCGTAGTGGCTTTTGGGCGAGGGGAAGCTGGGATACTTTTCTGAAAACACTGACTCACATTCATCGAATTGCATCGAATCTGTTGTTTTAGGGTTGTTGATATGTTTAATTTACCCACTAATGCCGTTAAGTCAAGTTCAGATCACATAGGGGCATGGTACCCTTACGGCTGTGGGTGGGAAGAGCGATACGTAAAAATGACGTAAAAAGACTTTTGATAGGGTCGTGTCAATGTTTTTTGTGTATTCTGAGATGAATAATCATAGTTCAATGACGTTATGTAATTTTTCAGACCACATGAGGTGCACGACACCCCTAGATATCGAGGTTGGGAAGAGTCAGACACGAAATATTATCGAAAATGTCGGCTAAGAAAGGATTTTACGAAAATCCACCCATGAGGGAGTGAAATGAGGATTAGAATTTTATATGAAAGTACTGTTTTTAAAGCTGAACTTTAAAATATTAAGATCAGTATTTAGGTTAGCTGTTTGATTTGCGGATCTGGATGGATAATGAGATAAGTGTTTATGTTTGTGCTTTTTTTGTTCATTGTTTTCTTTTTTGTTCTTATATGTACTGTGTACAATGAGTCATGTAGTCATTACTCATATTTATGTTAAGTCATACCACTGGGCATTCACAAAGTTTCTTTTCATTATTATAACTTTCGATATTTATTTTTCAAAACAAGCAATTTCTACACATTGTTGAAAATATGTCCAAGTAGTCTACGTCAATAATTCTGCAATGTTTTGTCCAATCATGAAAATATTCATGTCGAAACTCAGTTGTGAAAAATTAATCCACGACCAGCCCCTTATACCTACTTCTAGGATGGGCTCTAATGACCTTGCTGTTGACGAACCGTTAAAGCCCCACAAAAAGATCTAGGGAAGGGGATGCCACGTAAAAATTATCGGAAACCAAGTGCGTGACGAATCTCACGTGTTTGGTATCGCTGAGCTGATAGTCACATCCGAATACACAAGAATGCTATCAAAACGAAAATGTTAATGGATAACATTCTCATCGGATAACAATGGCAGTGTGAGAAAGAATAAAGTTGCAGAGATATAAAATTCACGTGAGCAAAGCTGCGGGTACTCGGCTAGTAATATACATTTTACGGTATTAAGTACACAACGAAAGTCTTGAATTATTTATTTTGATTATGTAGTGGACGTTAACATTAGTAGAATGTCTTTATTTTATTCTAATATGATTATTTTTAGGGATAAATTGTAGCCAATCAACTTCTATTTCTTTCAAAACTTTAGATTGGGGGATCTCCAGAGGCCCATACTCCAAATGCTCATCTTTCGCATATTGATTGTACTTGCACACAAGAGTTCTCCAATGTTATCATGTTCTCCAATGTCTCCAAGAGGTACATGCAGCTAAATGACGCAAGTCACGATAAATGAAGCAACATCCCGATCGATGGCTTCCGAGCAACTCGAGTACTTTCATTAAACTAATAGCAGTTGAGATGGAGGAGGGGATTATGGCGAAGGTGGGGAGTGTTTTCGGAAGGGTAAAATGGAGAGGACTGGAAATTAGAACAATATAGTAGTTTAATCCATCAAACACATTAATTGAATTTGAAACATAGCACAGGAATATTAAATCATTATTATTTAGTATACCTTGTTGAAATATACTAAATTTAGTATACCTTCTTTTAAATGCGTCTGTAAGTAGTAATGTTTCCAATATCTTATCTTATAATTATTACCAATAAATAATTATTAATTATTGTTCATTCTGTCGTGTCAAAAACTGTCATGTAGTAACAAAGACATGAATTTCATCCTCTGTACATCAAAACAGGTTCCTCCTCCACAGAGAAACACGAGGATATCTGATGAGATAAGATAAGATATTGGAAACATTACTACTTACAGACGCAGTTAAAAGAATTTATTTCAACAAGGTATACTAAGTAATGATATTATGCAGAATTATTAAACTAATTCTGAGGATGACGTCAATTTAATTTCAAAGTATAATTTCACTTTGTTATTACAAACATTACAAAGTTCTGGTATGAAATAAAATAATTTTAATTGTAATTGCACTCTCAACTCAATTAAATATATTATTTATAAATCTATTAAATCTTAAACCCCGCGGTGTGGGAACAGACAATTCAAGGAAAAAAGAATGTCATTCATTGTCAAACCGACTAAAACACGCTGACTTGAGTGGCTATTTATTTGTTCGAATTTTTCAGACATTTTACCTCCTCCAGCAAAAGTGTAATTGGCTGAGAACAGTAAAGCACTGCTATGATTGTTCTGTCACCACAAAGTTGGTTCGAATCCCGGTGACACTTGTGAACTGATTTTTGAAAATGGTTTATACCACAATTCAGCACGAAATACCAGATTGGGAGCTGTAATGAACGAAACCTTAATTCATGCTCTCACATTGCTTAGGAAAATCTTAAAACATACGCTGAGCAATTGGCAATGCGGCAACGTCGCATTACGACCAATCTGGCAATGTGGCTAGCTACTAAAGGAGATAAAGTTGGAACACTTTCGAAGTTCGATCTGCATTACCCTGAAACGTTTCCTAAGTATACGACGTCTAATTATTCCTTAGTTCATTAGTTCAACGTTTCTTTTAAATAATTTCTATACTTGATCTCTTAAGTTATTTTTAGTTTGTTCATTTGTGAATGATAGTGATCAATAATATATTTCACAAGGAATATTTTAAAGTTTTAGTAATTTCAACCCATGCAGAAATTATTCAGTATTGAATTAAAAAGAAATCAATTCTACAAATACTTAAAGAAAACAATAATACAAAAAGCAATTCGACAGATTCTAATTCTGACTGAAAAGTAAGTGTGATATGTTAATACACCATAGCATTGTTTACTACGCTCACCAACATTTGTGAAGTTGGAACTATGTAAAAGTATACTTGATTGTAATAAAAATATTGAATAGGAAATGGATATGCCTTAAGTTGTCTAATTTATATCCAAACAATATTTTCAATAAAAATACATTCATATAGCATCTAGACTTATCATATTATACATTTGAAGCACAAAATTTAATAAAGAAAAAAGTTATATGCACTTATTGAATTAAACTAACAGTATTCGTAGCATTGAAATAGCATTCGTATTTGTATGACATGCTAAGAATAGAAATACAGAGGTTGAAAAATTACACGTCTTCATTACACCTGGATAGTTTTAGACCTCGTGTTTCTCTTTGGAGGGGGAACCTGTCTCACACGGACTGAGGGTAGTAATGCTTGTCTGATCAGATAAGATACTGGAAACATTTGCTTCTAAATAAAGATGAACAGGAAAGAAAGACACAACGCGGAAAGAAACAAGGAAAAAAAGAAAGAAAAGAATGGAGGGAAAAAGAAAGAAAAAAGAATTAAAGAACGAAAGAAAGAGTAAAAGAAAGACAGAATGATAGGAAAAGAAGGAAAAAGAAAAAGAACGAAAAAGAAAGAGATAGAAAGAGAAATAAAGAAAGGGGAAGAGAGAAATAGGAAGAAAGAAAGAAAGAAAGAGAAAGGAAGAAAGAGAAAGAAAGAAAGAGAAAGAAAGAAAGAGAAAGAAAGAGAAAGAAAGAGAAAGAAAGAGAAAGAAAGAGAAAGAAAGAGAAAGAAAGA
>NNCF01128561.1:106456-117481 GCA_002313205.1 Laupala kohalensis | reverse complement strand
GTTTTTCCTTCGGGTAGAGGCGGATTTCTTATACAGGTTCTCTAGGCTTTGTCTAGGGGCGTGTTTATTGTAACAATAAATCGTGAATTTAGTGTTTTTTCAACTCTTATGATTTTTAAACACTATACTCAGAATAGTCAATAGTTCGATAATAACTTGTACATGTAAATTTACAAATATTTTTGCGTTAAATTCCAAACATATTGACATTATATATGTATCGCACTAACTTTTTTTCTTATCTAGGAACTTTTGTTGAAATTTTTGAATCCACCTCTGCCTTAGGGCCCTTGATCGGAATTGATGGGATGGTCCCTTGCTTGCTTCCGGAGAGTAAATTAGTTTACTGTCCTCCACGTGGTCATACGCAGTCTGTTCTGTTTTTTGACAATAAATTTATTATTATCATAATCATTCGAAATTAATAAAACAAACGAAACAATAATTACAGTTAAAAAACACTTCGTCAAAAAAACTGACTTCCATTAGCTCTAGCTAACAAGAAATTACATTTTATTCATCATTAATGCATAGATATTGTTCTAGATTGATACTGCATTTCATTGTTGATTGTATTTTCATTCTATTTTATTTAATCAACTCTATAGGTAGTTTTAACCTCGAACTCTCATTTGAGGCTTCGCCCCAGCAATGTTCCAAGCAAGGATATCTCCTAGGAATCAGCAACAATATGTCATTAATATATGCAATAAATAGCTTTTATGGGACAAATTCGAGGTTATTTCCTATTTTTCACATGACGAGTGAGCCGGATATTAATAAAATTGCAAATAAATTTATACTTGAATTAAGGGTTACTCGTTGAAACAATTTTTACTTCAGTTTGAGTGTATTGAGCACTCTTAAATGATACCTCAAAGTGAGCAGCTTCTCATTTATTATACGATTTCTGTTCGTCTGGAAAAATACTTTCATACAATTATAAGAAAGTATTATTTTCATTCGTTATTTTAAAACAAGTTATAATATAAGGTTATAGAAACGTTGGAATTTTCAAAAATTCAATGATTGAAATAGGCTAGTTAAAAACAAAACTTTGTTCCCAATAAAGTCATTTTTTAAATCAATTGATCCTGGGAGGTCAATATTTTTACCTCTAATTTTTGAGGTGTATAAAAATAATCGTATAAATGGTGATTTCAGAGCAATAGAGTTTGATAGAATGTGTTTCAGGTGCTTCTGGTTCAAACCTGAATATAAATTTCCACAACTACTTCACAATTTTAAGAATTAGTACCTAATCGTATAATGAAAATACGACGGTAACGTTTTGACATATAAAGAAACACATTTGTTTCCTATGCTGAATTCGAAATATTTATTCAGTTCATGATCTAGGAAAATGCACCGAGACGAATGGTACAAAACTTAACAAAACAATTTACAGCTCAAGAGAAATTGTGTGCAATAAATGGTGTAAAATATAAGGAGTGCGTGTCTAGTGGCAACACTGTTGGCACAGTGATATGTTGAGTAGTGTTATGTTAGGAACCTGTAGGACTCGAGGAGAATCGTGATAGTGATGCCGCCTTCCACTGAAGGAGGGAGGAAATGGGGAATAAAAGGAAGACCAGTGAAGAAGGAGAGCAAGAAGAGATAATTTTCTATGTAGGCGCTGTTTCTATGACCAGTGTCAAGTGAAAGATTATTCAATGAAAAATGTACTACGAAGAATGAGACTATAATTTATCACGAGTGAAACCAAGGATAAAGCGTAAATGAAAAATTATGAGCAATTTTGTTGCACCGCTAGTTTGGTGGAAAAAGAAAAGAGGGAGTTAAATGACTGGGATGACGACATGAGTGTGGGTGGAAGTGAAGGCGATTACGAAGCGAGGGTGGGAGGCAGTGCGCGACGGAAGAGCAGCGCTAGCAAACATCCGGCGCGCTAATGAGGCCGTGACGTCACGGGGGACCCTGCTCCGATTAATAGGCGGTCGACGTGCGGTACTCCCGCTTCTCATTCCTCTCAGTCTTCTTCCTACAAGAGATATTTCTTCCTTCGTCTACTATTCATAATATTTACGAAGAAACAGACACGTAAAGAATGGTTTTACTTTCTTTGTGTCTTCTAGACTACCTAGATCCACAAACATATTTGTTGAACATTTAGAGATCATTTAAACTCTTAAATTCCATTATTCAGGATACATACGTATTACCTTGGTTTGTGGAGACAATGAGTTCGTCCTCACAAGACATGTTAGGGAGAAATTCGGAAGTAGAGTTGAAGGGATGGTCCCTAGTTTGTTTCCGACGAGTAAATTAATTTATTGTCCTCCACGTGACCATACGCAGTTTGCACTGTATTTCTGACAAAAAATTATTTATTAGTTGTTGGGTTGCTGGATAAAAACCACATGTGTGCAGGAGATGAAGGAAACCCCATCCGAAAACGTCATCGCGGGCAACTGAACCAGGGATCGAAACCTCATTCTCACACTCTGCACTACATAGTGAGCGGAAATGATACCACTACCCTTGTGTAGTCTATAATCTAATCAACTTCTGTCAAGGACGAATAAGTCTAATCTATACTAGGGTTTGAAAAATATATTGAAAGTATTTTCTATTTAAGATTAGGAATGGCGATAAGTTACGCCATAGCTGACGGATATAAGATACGGAAATCTGTCCCGCAGCTAATCGAGACAATTTAAGTGGATTACTCCCCAAATGTAATAAAACAAAGTAAAATCAGAAATATAGTACACAATTAAAATATTCACTTATTGGTTGTTTATTTCTTAAAACATTTATAAGCTTTTTTTCTCATCTGATGAAGTCTATAATTTTATTGTTGGAACAACACAGTAGATAGTTGTCGTAATTCTTACATGAAACATGAAATCACTGACACCATCGCTTACTTGCATAATGGATTATACTTACAATATTTAGCTATTTATTTGTGGAGATTTGTAATTCTCGTGCACTATTCACAATGATAAGAGCAACACAGCAACAACTTCACAACATAACTAGTAACACTCACTGAACGAAATACGTAACAGTCTAACATGAAGTTAGTTAAATAAAGTTATTGTCTACCACCTCGAGTTAAATACTAGCAGATTCAAATTTGGATAAAATTGTAATATCAAGTCTGAATCAATACGTCACATGATGCGATAACTGAAATAGTTCCCTAGGAATATCTCACGATTAAAACCCACAGTAGGTTTGTCTCCTCTCTGGGCAAATCGATATGAATTTTCAGAACTAGACAACTAAAGACAGAGAAGCTAGAAAAATAAATGCATTTCCGTATCATAGAATGGAAAGAAACACTACACCTAATAAATATTTCATTAAACAAAGATTTTAAAATCAATTTAAAACAAGGATGCACGTCTTAAATTTTTAAGTAATTAATAATTTAAATATTTCTAATACCTAATTATGGAAGATAACGTACTCCCTTCGTTTAAATGAAGCCCAAAGTGACTCGCATCAGCAGGTTTTCTGTCATTTATCATCCTATTAGAAGATTAAGAGTGAATAAAGTAGCCACCACCATAAATACACGTTAGCAAAAAAAAAAAAAGGAAACAAGAAAATTAGAGCATCTTACCCGTTTTTCAAAAGGTTAGGGCACTGTGTTTAAAACCAGTAGGTCACCACACTCGATGATAATAATAATATTTATTTAATTACAAATTGGCAGATCTTACTCGGTGGCAGCATATAAGGAAATACAGTAAAATGTTCAAAAATATATATTTCAGGGAAATGAAATTAAAAATGGTTAAATAAATGATTAAACTAATATTAACATATTAAATATAAAATCATGTTACCATGAAACAACTGAAAATTAACTTATCTTTAATAATTACTTATTGCACATTTTACGGCTTTTGCATGACCCGAACTATTTAACCCTTTAATGCGCCCCACTTCACTTCGCATTTCCCTGTTATCATTTTACTTGTCTACACTAACGCACCCCATCTTCCAGAACTTGCCTAACCCTGTGAATAGATGCAGAGCTCGTAATCTTTTCTACGAGTAATGCAGGCATTAAAGGAAATAAAGAGGCATAAAAGAGAATTTATTGAAAAATTAGGGTAAAAGAGATAATTTTTCTAAAACATTTTTTCCCGCTAGTTCAGTTTCTCCATTTAACCATTCATAATATAGTATACATAATTCATAAATTCACTAGACATTGACTAGGGAGTTCTATTACCGATTTCTTTCAGCAAAGTACTATCAGCGCCTTTGATAGAAAAATATGTTTTGACATATTTAGTTATGTCAAAACGAATTATGTTAGAAAAAAATATTCCGAGTCCCGCAGACAGGAAGCAGACGTAGCAGCGTGGAAGTGTAAACAGCTGTTGAAGTGTGGTTAAGGAGTTTGATTGTGAGTGCCGTGATAGTGATTGAAAAGAAGTTAATCGATTGTGGAAAAAAGCTTTGGTAATTTGTGTTAGTAGAGTCATATTCTGTGTAAGTAATCTGGTTTTAATAATGAAGTGCTATCATTGTGATGAGAGCGGAGGAAATTTTCTGTCATGAGTGCAATAAAAACTTGCACTTTGGGTGTTCAATACAAGAAAGAACATTGAGAACTAAATCAGCTAAAGGCATGGATATGCCCAAAGTGCAGAAGTAGTGAATCTAATCAAAATGTGAACCAAGAAGACAATTTTTGTGAATTCGAAGAACCTAGGGAAAAAAGAAACTTTAACTTAGAAAGCAAAATTGAATTCATTATAAGTGAAATAGGGGAAATTAAAATCAGTGTAGAATTCTTAAATGATAAGTATGATTTTCTCTGTAAAGAACTAAGCGATATAAAAGAAATCAAAAAAGAATTGATTGAAAACAACAAGGAGTCAGAAGAAAAATCCAAGAAGATTGACTTTAATTTCTAAATCTTCTATGTTCTAGAACAAGTACAGCTAAACAAAAAAAACAAAAAAAGTGATAGGTATAGAATATGAAAAGCAATGAGTAAGCAATGGTAAAAGTGTTGAAATTAACTAGCAAAATTTGTAACTAGTAAAACAAAGAAGCCCAAAATAATTGTTGTATTCCATTCAAAACGGATGAGAGATCAAATCATGTTTCATAAAAAGTTATTAATCAATGTGGATGTTAAAAAAGATTTTGGAAGGGTATTCTTTAATGAGAGCCTGACTAAATTCTATGCAGACTTATTTTGGAAATAAAAAAACAAAGCAAAAGAAAGTCATTTCAAATATTGCTGGGTCAAAGATGGTAAGATTTTCATTAGAAAAGAGGAAAAAAGCCAAATTATTAGAATCCAAAGTGAGGAGGATTTACAGAATTTAAATTAAAGAGAAAATTTATTTCTCCAATCTTTGATAAGACATTATGATCGACACGGACTATGAATTAAAGGAACTGAAAGATAAAAAAATTCTGGAAAATCAAGATAATTTCAAACAATTCATAGAAGA
Source organism: Laupala kohalensis (assembly GCA_002313205.1). NCBI lineage: Eukaryota > Metazoa > Arthropoda > Insecta > Orthoptera > Trigonidiidae > Laupala > Laupala kohalensis. The sequence continues at coordinate 112,028 of NNCF01128561.1, read as the reverse complement.
CAATCAAAATAAAGTTAACATTTTTCATCTTCATATTAGAACGATTAATAAGAACTGGGACCAATTAAATATATATTTAGATAAAATTACTCATAATTTAGACCTAATAATTCTTAGTGAAGTTAATATAAATGAAAATATGGTGGATAAATATGTTATTCAGGGTTTTAACAGATTTATTAAATTAAGGAAAAAGAAAAGGGGTGAGGGAATAAACATATATGTAAAAAATGTTACAAATTCACTTTTCAAAACATAAAAGTGTCAAATTTTGAATTATTAACAGGAGAATTAAGTTTGGAAAATAAAATAATCACTCCAGTTTGGGCTTTATATAAACCTCCTGACAAAAAAATTAATAGTTTTATAGGAGAATTAGATAGTTTTCTAAAGAATCTTAATGCAAATAATATGTTATTAATTGGTGACACAAATATTGATATATTAAGCAATGAAAATAATAGAGAATAATATGCACCAATGCATCAACAATTTTACAAGTGAAGAAATAAAAAATAACAAACTAACACAATCATGTATAGATCACATAATTTTAAAAGGAAAATATAAAAATTTAGAACCTTTTATACACAAACTTAAACTTTCAGATCATTATGCAATTGGAATATCTTTAGAATACTCAAATATGAATATTAGAAAAAAAGAGATGCATATGTAAATAAAAAATTGCTAAAAGAAAATTTAACTAAATTAAAGATAGAAAATATAAAGTATAAAGTAGCTAATGATATTTATAAGGAGATATGTGAATTTTTTAAACAATCTATTGTTGAAACAAATGGCATGATGAAAAGGAAAAATAGTAACTTAGAACCATGGATGAGTGATGATATTAGAAATGTAATGACCAAAAGGGATATGACATTTAAAAAATGAAAAAAAACATCCATATTAAACTTTGAATAAAAAAATATACTTAGGAAAGAATATATAGCGTTGAGGAATAAAATCAACACCCAAATAGTAAGACAAAAAAGAATATACTTTGCCGAGCAATTTGAAAATAATAAAATTTAATGCAAGAAAACAAAAAAAACAGCAAACAATTAAAGCACTACTGAATTGTAAAGATAAAGAATCATTGGACACAATTATAATAGAATAATTAGGTAGAATAGATAGTATTAAAAACATAAGTAACAATTTTGCATATAATTTCAAAAATCAAATTGACAAGATATCACATAAGTGTAAAATAGAAACCTTTAAATTAAACAAAAATAACTCATTAAGCAATCTTTTTACTTGCCAGAAGTAGATAATGATGAAATATAGAGAATTATTTGAAAAATGGATAGCAATAAAGCACCAGGAACAGATAATATAAAAATTGAACATATTAAAGAAAATGCAAACATTCTAATTCAACTAATAACAAATATGATTAATAATAGTATACAAACAGGAGAATTTCCAAATAATCTAAAACAGGCAATTATGAGACCAATTCATAAAGGAGGATCTTTTTTAAATTATGACAACTACAGACCAATTCTGATATTAACCTCAATAGGAAAATTTTTTGAAAAATATATTTCGATGAAACTAACGAATTACTTAGAAAAAATACAAAATTATTATAGATGAACAATTTGCATATCAAACTAATAAAAGTACAGTTAGTCTCTTGGAGAAATTCGCTAACTTAATAAACGCAAGACTGGATAAGTGTGAGCACATTATGTTATCTATAGATATCTCGGAGGCATATGATATGATTGATCATGAAAAAGTAGGGAAACTTGAGAAAAAATAGGTATAAGAAGGAACACATTAAAATTATTTCAGAACTATCGAAGTGAAAGATCATACAGAGCTAAAATTGAGAACAACTATCGTAACAGCATCAAATTAGATAAAGGCAGGGAAGTTATCTGGCACCATTACTGGTACATTATATATGTAAATGGTGTAAAAGAATGTTTCGAAAAATGTAACTTACTGGTACATTATACATGTAAATGGTGTAAAACAATGTTTCTTCATTTATGCAGACAATAATATAATTATTTCATTTAACAGAGACCAAAATATGGCATCACAAATTTTGTGAAATAAGTTTGATAAGTTTCAAAGTTTGACTCATGAAAAAGGATTTAAAATTAATAAAAGTAAAACCAAATTATTACATATTACAACTTCACATACTAAAAGAACTGATGCAAAAATAATTTTCCACAATGTAGACTGTATACACAAATACTTCCAAAATTGTAAATGCACAGATAAAATAGAATTATGGAAGGAGCATACCTTGTACATAACAAATCAACTTATAATCTGTATATGGAGAATGAGCAGCACAAGAGAAATTACGCCAAAGCAGATACTCAAAATTATTAATTTTGCATTATTCAAATCAGTTTTAAGATATGGAATTTCCATTTGGGGATCCACATCAAATTCACATATACAAATTTTACAAAAACTTCAGGATAAAGCAATAAAATTCTTTAGTAATGATAAACTAAATAATATTAATAAAATGTACTCAGAAGAAAAAAATTTAAACATTAGATATATGTATGAATTTGAATTGTTATTAAAAAATAGGTTTAACACAAACATATTAGAAATACATGAGCATGAAACAAGAAAAAAAAACACAATTTTCAGGTCCCTTTTTACTTTAATAAATATGGAGAAAGAAAATGAGAAATTATAATACCAAAATGATTAAACAAATTACCAGATAATAAAATTGAGATACAATCAACCCACATATTCAAAATGGAGTTAAAAAACTGGATATTAAATAATAAAATATACAATATAGACAGGTTACACATAAATAGTTCATAATATAACTATGAATATTATTATGGAATTGTTAAACTGTTAAATAAGATGTACTTATTATGTAACTAAAAGGTAGTAGTAGGAGATAAATTACTAACTTGATAAATGAAAAATGATAAACTCTGACAAGTTCTCAAGAACTTCAAGAGTTTTTAATTTATATTCGTAATTAACAAAATATAAGCAAAATATACACTTTAAATGGGAAAATTATTACACAATTTGGAGTAATCACATTATATAGAGAATACTGTATATATTTTCTGATTATAACAATTTGTAAACATTTTCGAAAAAATGTTTTTGTAAAACGTTTTTAGAAAAACTTTTAATAAAACTTTTTGTTAAATCTATGAAAAACTTTTGTAAAACTGGAAAATAAATTTCAATTATTATTATTATCAGTAGTATTATTATTATTACAATGATCCAAAATTATATTAAAATCCGATGGGCTCTAATGACCTCGATGTTGACGAGCCCTAAAGCCCCATTTAAAAAAAAAATTAAAATCCGGAAGATATGCTAACTTCCAAATATTTTTTAAAATCAATGTCACGAATTATTTTATCATGATACTTAAAAATTATTTCTGTCTATAATACATGAATATTTAGAGAATTTTGGAAAGTAGTGCTCTGTCTTTTCAGTAGACATTTGAAACTTGTGATTTCCATGTACTTTATGTGGTTGGAGTTATAGTAAATTGTGGAGTCTAGAATGGAAATAGATACTCAGGGGTCATAATTTGTGCAGTCAAGGCATTTTTATGGAAATACAAAGGAAATCATTTGAGTCACACCACTGACACAGCAAATGACATATATACAAATGACATAAATACACAGATATGACATCTTAAAATTTATCATCACTTTAAAATAAAAATGGATTAGAAAAGTGTATGAAATTCGTCGTAATACGAATTCTCTTCGTATTCTAAACCCCTACCAGACACCGAACTCTGTAAGGGAGTATAATTTACGAACGCTCCATTTAAGTGACAGGTGTTCTAGACGCCTCCACAAGGTAATCATAAGTTGTTCCCAAGGGCACGCGCCTAAATTGGAATATGTTCTGAAGTGGGTCATTCTGTCAATGCGTCAAAAGAGAACCCGATACATTCTAACTAATACAAACTCGTTTCATAGAGATAATTTTACGAAAATACAGCGATCTTATCAAAACTAGAGATTCAGTTGAAAGTTACAAAACTTCATGATATTTAACAAAGTTCTATAATTCGTTGACAAGAATGTAATTGGTATTTCAGCTAAGAGGTTGGATTGAAATTTTTTAGTTTATTTTGAAAGTTCAAAGCGCTTAACCCTTGATTATGTTTACGGACATTTCTTCGACGTCACTGATGTCAGTTTGTTTCTCTTTGAAGCATTTTAATTACTTAAGAATATTTCATTTCCAAATCCCTGCTGCGAATTATGTTTTTATATCGAGTTGAAACTTCTGAAATTAAATTAAGTTGTGAAGATAGGACCACAACCATTTTTGCAGAAGTGATCAATATTTATGATGCCAATAAAAATAATTAGTAAGCTAATGTTTCTATACTTATCTTTCAATTAAATGGAAGCCCAAGAATATCTCTTGAATCCAATTAACATAATAAAGCAGCATTGCAATCAATGATTTAAGGGTCTACACTTGGATAATGCTTTAGCATGCAAGGCAAAATTAGCATAATTGTAAGGTATGTTGGGAGTAATCACACACATATTTGGGATCACGTTAACGCGATATATAACTATATATTTGAAATAATGAGGTATAGTGATATTTGCTTACAATACAGGAGCTTAACGGTTCGTTTTCATGACAGTTCATTAAAATGATAATGCTTTCCCATAATAATGAAAACAACAATAATAATGATTAAATAAGAAGAGGAAAGAGCAAGCCGTGGCAAGCAGGTATACTAGCTATGGTATACTATGGTATATCATGACTGGCATTCCTGCTTGCCACGGAGGAACTCCGGGTTCCGAGCCAGAAAAATGTATGCTTTTTTAATTTTATTTATTTATTTATTTTATGCCTTTCGGCGAGGTTCGGGTCATAAGACCTGCTCTTCCACCTAACCGTTGGACTGAGGTAAGGGAATTGGGAAGGAGAGATGTTGGGTTGGCGAGGAACATATGGTATTTGTTTGGAGTAGGTGAGGGAAACTCCAGCAAGGTGTTATACCGATGTACATACTCGCGTATAATGTACCAAACGACGAGACGAGCTTAAATATCTCTGGAAGATTTACTCAACGAAATATAATTCCTAAATGAACCTGCCCGTTATATTTCTTTTATGCAAAGTCCACTTACTTCAACTACAGAAACTAAAACTTACTTCATCTTATGATACCTTCATCTTTATTTAATATTGGAAAATTACTTAATATTGGAAATTACCGACCAATATCTCTACTACCCACTTTCTCAAAAATCCTAGGAAAATTGTTCTATAAGCGTCTTCTAGATTTTTTATCAAAAAATAACATTCTCTCTGATGATCAACACGGTTTTAAGAAATCCTTTTCTACTACAAGCGCCATATTTTCCTTCTTAAACTATGTTACCACATCTCTTGACCGTGGAGAAAATCCTCAGGGTGTTTTTCTTGACTTATCCAAAGCATTCGATGTCATCGATCACGGAATTCTCCTTTCCAAATTGCATTCTTTAGGCATTCGTGGACTTCCACATCAATGGCTAACTTCTTATTTAAAAGATAGATATCAACA
>NNCF01128561.1:86151-105983 GCA_002313205.1 Laupala kohalensis | reverse complement strand
CTCTTGTAAACCTTTATTCAAGGAATTAAATATCTTAAAACTTCCCTGCATTTATATTTATGTAACAGTCGTGTTTGTTAAGACCGAATTATTAAAGTGCCACCCTTGCTTTATACGAAACAGTCTCGTTCACGAACACAATACTCGCAATAGTAATAATATTCATCGCCCTAGGGTGTCACCCGCTCTTTGCCAAAAAGGACCTTATCATTCGGGAATCATTGTATATAATTCCCTGCCCAATAATACAAAAGATATTATGAAATTGAATCTCTTCAAATTCTCGATTAAAAACTACCTCCCGCACCAGTGCTTCTACAATGTAAAATAATTTATTGATTTTAATAAAAGTTAAATCCGTCTTGTACTTTATCACGCCATTGCTGTAGTACTTTTTAAAAAACTTATAACAATTTCAAAAACTCTTTCTTGCACGATTGTGTTGTCTTATGGCTCATATTAATTTAGTTTTATGTGTACTCAACTTTGGCACGGTTGTGTACATAAATTCTGTAGCCCCATCCTGGCCCGGGTTTTGCTCGGGTTTTCCTTCGGGTAGAGGCGGATTTCTTATACAGGTTCTCTAGGCTCTGTCTAGGGACTTGTTTTAATAATCTATAGTCCGATAATAACTTGTACATGTAAATATTTTGAGTTAAATTACAAACATATTGACATTCTATTAGTATTATAACTCGCAGCCAACTTTTCATCTTATCTAGGATTGCTGAAACTTTTGCTGAAATTTTTGAATTCGCCTCTGCCTTAGGTCCCTTGATCGGAATTAATGGGATGGTCCCTTGCTTGCTTCCGGAGAGTAAATTAGTTTATTTTATTAATTATTTAGTAAATTAGTTTATACGCAGTTTGTACTGCTTTTTGACAATAAATTTATTATTATAAGTTATTATTTCAATAACGTTTCACGAGGGAAAGAGAATGTTCATTCCGTACGGGTTCTGTCAACGAGTTGCAAAATTTAAAGGATGGCGGAACGCGTTTATTAGGAAACATGTTTGTCAATTTCCTTAAGTCTTAGACTACTTTATTGTGTTATATTAATTAATTGATTTAAATTTTTATATTTTCTGAAGTATAGTATAATTAAAACGTACAATTCTGATTCTACACGTTTCTTTCTTCTGTTTCTTGTAGGTTTATAATATTGCGCTAGAACGTAAAATACTGAATGCTCTGTAACACGAAACACTGAAGGTTCCATGAATCTTATATTCGGAATCATTGCAGTACTCGAACTGTTCTGTGCCTTGTAACTTTCGGTCAGATGAAAATGGCGACGAGCCGGGAATCGAACCCGGAGCTAGTGCTGTGATCGCAGCGGTGTTAACCACTGCACACGCCTTCCACAACTGAGCACCATTTCCATCCAGACCTTTGCCTGTCCAAAATATGTTCTGTTCTATGTCTCACAAGAAGGTGAGCGACCCTCATGTTTCAATGAGGAAAATCATATTTTGGATGGATGTGATTCCTGCCGTACTTGGTGATTGATGGCAAAGATTTCATTCACAATTAAGCAGTTCCTGTCCTAACCATATTTTCAAACTTCAAGGAGCAATCGCCACATACCAGGATGGGCTATGTCTTGAATATGCGGGCCGCTTGATGGCTGTCGGATAACCGAACGAGCCCTATAAAACTTCATGTAGTTTAATGAAGGATAGAGTCTAATAAAACAAGTATTGTCATGAGCCGCACAATTTGAGGACCCTCCTTGTGAGTTATCTTTATGGGTTCCCACCTTAAAAACGTTTCTATAACACCGTGTCTACAAAGACGTTGGAGGTACTACTCGACATAATACCAATAGATTTAGGTACACAGAAGCTAGCATATGAATAAAAATAAAGAAAAGGGGAAACATTAACCTTCCATGGAGAATTACAAGGAAAGACAGTAAGAGGATGGAGAAATTATTTGATACGTAAGCTAATTTTATGCAGGCAAATACGGTAGGAACGTATCAAAGAAGAACGGGATCTGTTTAACTTCACACCCAATGTGCAATTTGTATGAATCGCAACGTGGTTTGACCCAAATGGGAGTACGGTCTAGATCCTGTTCAATGCATATTTGCAGAAAATGACATTACCAGACGATGGAATATGCATGTGCGGGGAACGGAAGGGAAGCCGTAAAACACATATCACTGTGAAATTGATGATACAGAAACGGCACACTCAATGATATTGTTCAAGCTTTGGAAAAAATGTGGTAAGTAACATAGAATGGCACAAGGTGATAGCACAAAAATAATTTTTAAAAAAATACAGGAAATATTGACTTTGCTAATGACTGTGAGAGATGCAACAAAGAACACTGATCGCTGGAACACGTATGCGTCCGTCTCCTCGTGGCGATAACGGACGATAGTGACTCAAAAATGGAGGAAAAAAAAGAGTACCACTAAGATAAAAAAGAGAATTAAAGGGAAAGACAACTACAGAAAACATAATACTCGGGTGTTGAGAAAGTGAGTGCAGAATGAATCAAATCCAATCAGGTCGAAAGTGGTCCTGATATTTTTAATACTGAAACATATTGACTGTAAGAGTATCCTGTCAAAATATTAGCGGCGATGACACATAGGAAGGCACTGAAAAAAAAACGAAAAACAGATTCTTTTCGCACGCCTAAGAGTCATTTTTATGTCTTGTACAACCCTCAACTACGAAGCGGACGAGCATCGACTGCCGAATCACATGGCTGAGCTTTGATTCGTCCGACTTCTAGGTATCTTCACCATTCAGGGTGGACATGAAAATGCAAATGAACAATACTTTTTTCCCACGCGTTTAAGAAAAGTAATACATCCAATTAAGTCAAATAGTAAAACTACATATGTAAGTTCAGCGAAGTACGTTATTCATATTCAAGTTTCCTTTCGCTATCTTTGTATTCAAGTAAAATGTTAGATCTAGAATTATATGAATATTTTATTTAAATATTGACAGTGCTAAATGTTACATTCAAAAAATGATCATAATATAAGTAACGTACAGGAGGAAATGAAAGGATGCATCACAATTCAACTTGTTTTCATTTTAGCAGATACAAAAGAAATAAATTATTTTCGGTACCACTAAAATATCATCCGTTTTTAATTTTATTTTATGCGTGTTTGTATGGATTTCTTGAATGTAATTATTCGTGAATTTTGTAGAAATGAGTATTCATTGTAGACCTGAAATATTTTGATTAAAAAAACTGAACAATTAGCAAAATGAGTTTCGTTTCGCTTACCTCACATTTTTTCTGTTGTAATTAAATACCACTGGCACTTTAAATGATACCACGGAAAGAATTGTTTCTATATTTTAAAACCAAAAACAGATAAATATAAATTTATAATTAGGGTCAAACAAATGTACCAAAGGTTTTAATTATAAAGCGATAGATATTCGTATTTTGTTATATTAACGGGATTCAGCATCGGAGAATACTGAGGTGGTATCACAGCAGGCAATGCAAAATTTATGGCAACAGTCTTTGACCTTCCACTATAGCAACTGTTTCGGCCTGTACTGCAAAGGGTTGCCTTTCCTCATGATTGTTCAAAGTGTGGTTTGGCGTCAAACAAAATGACTTTTTTCTCTCATTTGCTGCGGCGCTTGCATCCAGCGCTACTAGACCGGCAGACCAATCAAAACTTCTTATTTTAGACTTACTGATAATGTGTGCAAAAAACGTGCCAATAAAATGACAGCCAATGTGTGACGCTATTTCTCGCTCTATTAATAGCATCTGGCCGCGCAGACGAGGACGGAGATGATTTTGCATTGCTGATAAATTTCTTATCTCTACCAACAGTTCTCACGATGCCTCGGCTGACAGCTCAAGTATTTTGGCAACGTTTAGGAACGACTAATCCACTTCCAATTTTCGCTCGGAAGAGCTCGAAAAGACCCTGACTTGTTCCGCAAATTTTCCCTTTTCCTTTATGTCTCCAAAATGTTAAGGTACCATCGAGCAGTAATTATTGATTATTCAATCACTGTAAAAAGAAAAAAAATACCTAATCATCGGTTCAATGTGGTGGTGGGAAGAGAGAAGACGTTATTCGCTGTACATTGTCACGTACAGTTTTTCTTAGGGCCACTATGCACTCGAAGTCACTTAACATCCTTGGCTATAGGTATGTATTAGAGAATTACGAGGCGACAGACGGTAGTGTGACACACAGACGATGCGTTCGTATCGGTTCGTGACCCGGATACGAAATTTCCCCGCTCCTTTGTGAGGTGAAGCACACGTCACGAGTAGTGGCAACTCGAGTTGGGCTTCGTCACGACGGCGCGATGGGCAACGAGTCGTGGTTCCTCGTCTGTTTCATGAGCTGCTTCGAATGCGCATCACGCTGCTGTTCTTCATACGGAGCGAGCTTCACACATTTATGACATGCATGACTGTGAACATAATGAGGAAGAAAGACTACTGATCATTACGAAATGGTGTGGTGTGTACGGAGAATGTACACGGTACAGGCTAATACAAAATAAATAAAATTTTCAAGAGAAAAACAATATTGATGATGATGTCAATCACATCAGCAATTAACGAGTGGCGTCAGCAATTAACAGCGCCCGCCTCATCGCGACAGGGACTAAGAGGTGCTTTATAAGATTAGTATAAATCATGATAAGGCCATACCTGTAATACAACTTTGGAGAGGATGTAAAAGAAAATATGAGAGAAAAATCTACCCAGGTAGTAACGTTGGGTCTAGGAACAGGGAGAGATAAATATATCACAATAAAAAAATATCATACCGAACGTTAGATATACAGAAAAGAGTGGTATGATCCTTCACTTAAGATGTAACTGACTGACTTGGTGGTTTTAATGTGTATTTGCAGAAGATGGGGAAACCAAGAACAGGACAGCAAACATGTGTAAATTGGACAATGTAACAGCAGTACATATTTCGTAAAAATGGTGCTTGTTTGGGAATGAGAGACGAGAGATTTTCGATGATTACATGACTGATATGATAGATACAAGAATTTTACACAAATTAATTGAAACGGAGAAGTACATTTTATTTTCAAATTAATGAAAAGAAATTGTGCTTGCGTGAGGCAATGAGAAATTTTAGATGCTAACTTGGAGACAGATTGATGACAAATGAAGAGCTATGTACAAGGTATAAAAAGGTAGTACCAAAAAACCTGTACTGACTGTTTGAAGCAGAGACATTGAAGAAATATGTTCTCGAAGGTTTAGTTTTTGCTATTGCTAGAAAAGAGGCAGTTTCGCAAAAAAGTTCACTTCTCATCATGATGTCGAATGATCACGTGTTTTCAGAAAGGACAACTGCAACTACGTCATATGACGTATTTCGTAATTGTCATGACTTAATCACTTAGATAATTAATTTAACTTTTTCTAAATTAACTATTTGGTCTTATATTTTACTAGATACATTATTATAAGTCTGTTTTGTTTCGTCCTTAAACGCATCAAGAAAGAATTGTGTAGGATCGAGGAAGATTTTTCAGCATATTCCACATTGTTTTCTCAACACATCGGAAAATGTTTCCCCATATCTTTTCTTGGCTACAATCGTGCATTTGATACGAAGATTCTTCACATTTGTTCAAGACATAAGATATTTTTCTCTAACTACCATGAGTTCATCATGCAAAAGATGTCAAGCAAATGCGCATATTCATAATTTTGCAGCCAGATTAAACTAGTTTTTCTGAAATAACTCTTCTAAGTTACCTGCCTAAGAAACATTGTGTCATCTTGGAAGTGCATGAGATAAATATCGTGTCGATGAATAGCGCACGGTAATAGACACTCAAATTTCCTGACAAAACCTCTATCTGTTCTTGAATAACACATTTCACGTAATCAGTGAAATACATATAACAATTAAAATCATTAAGAAAATATGTTAAACTTGGTCCGTCCCATAATGTCATTGAAAATATGAAGCACTTTCGATGAGAATGTACTAAAAATGAGCTTCTGAGATTTCGTATATAAATGTAAAGTAAAACTTACCACACAAATAGATATAAAGGAAATATAAATATAATTGTGAAGTAAGAAACATTCCACGAGCTCGACTTTAAACTCGAGCCTTCCAAGATCAATTAATGAAATTGGAAAAAAATAACCTCAAAAATAATTCTTAAAAATTATGAACATTCGTTATTTGAAATGTAATGCTACTTCACGCGGGTCTTCTTCATAGTGTTTGCTGCACTTTTTCTGCAAGTCAGAAGAGTAAGTCATATTTTCATAGATGAGACAAATTCTCCTCATGACGAACTGCAGCAAAAAAGGTCAATTGATAAGAAAATCTGACAGGTACGACTGGCTGTAACCTTGGACTTAACTGCGAACAAAATTACTTCAAGATTCACGTCAAAATATCTCACTGTATTCTCTTCGCTACTAGCCTCCATCCTTGCCCCTTGAAAACGCTTGTCACTAAAATAAATCACAAAAATAAGACTCATAAAGACAATTTATGAGAGAAAACAATATAACACAACGTTAAATCATGTGCGACTTTCATAGCAATTTCCACGTATTCGACTTTTTTTTTGTGGGGCTTTAGGGCTCGTCAACATCGAGGTCATTAGAGCCCTTATATTCGACTGTTCAGCTATCATTCTATGATAGCTATAGATNAAAGACAATTTATGAGAGAAAACAATATAACACAACGTTAAATCATGTGCGACTTTCATAGCAATTTCCACGTATTCGACTTTTTTTTGTGGGGCTTTAGGGCTCGTCAACATCGAGGTCATTAGAGCCCTTATATTCGACTGTTCAGCTATCATTCTATGATAATCTCTACAGCATTTCAACAATTCTATTATTTTGCATGTCAAAAATATTATATAAAATCCTCACTAGAAATAATCTGAATATAAACAAAATTACAAAATAAAAATATTATAATAGTGTAATAGAAATGTTAAACGAAAGCCAAATTGTGGGAAGCTGTCAACATGTAGCGCATGTGGTCTTCCCGTTGCACGCCACTCTCATTACAATATGAATTCGCAATTCCTACTGTATTAAGTTCTTATATTGAACCAATATTGTCACCCTTATTCTCATGTACATGAACTTGAGCAAACCGAGTTGTTGAGAAACCAAACTGAGAAGCATAAATGTTTTACATCCACTACGAAGCTAAATTAAAGATCATTTCAATCTCTTACCGGGATGTTTTTTTGTTTTGTTTTTGTAGAAACTTTAATTTTTCGATTATAGAAAAGCAAAATTCAAGTCAAAGACGATATATGACCCAAGTAACTGATTGAAACTATTTGATAGCGATACAACATGAAAATTAAGAAGATAAAATTCCCTCTTTCGTTTCCGACGTTAATTTTCATTGCCACTGACGTCATGTTGATATTTGTATCCCAGAACTACATACATCGAGTAATTCTAAAGTAAAAGTTGTAAACCGCGTTGTAACATTTAACCTCGTGGTAAATTCCCAGGGAAAAAAGCACCACAGAAAACTCCCACTTAAAAACAAAAATTCTATTTTTTATGTAGAACAACACTATATTCCTAACAGTAGAATGTCGATTTATGGAGATAATTGTCGTTATCACTCGTCACCGGAAACTGAAGTCAGTAAAGAACATATTACCTCGTAGCAGCAAATTGTGTTCCTAATCATACAATACTTCATCGGTTACGTTCCTTTATTTACCCGGAAACTACAGGGTACGACTCTGCTACTAATTTTCACGGAATTGACAAGTACTAACGTTACTATTATTGTCCTGAATTTCTTTTTTAATTTAATATAATAAGGATTGAATTAAATAATTTAATGCACTTTACACTGTGAAGACATTAGGCTACTAATGTAATTAATATCCATAAACTGTTTTTGTTTTTGGAAATTGTCAGTAAGATCTAATAAAATCTAAAAGCTCAGATTTATTTATTTTTTGTACACTTGCGATGCCACCGCCCATAATTCTCTACGCCTGTAATGGGGAGTTTTGTGTTTTTGAATGAACTACTCGTGCATAACATACAAAAAGAAAATTTAAAACCCACATACTAAAAAATGGCGAAGAACGTATACTTCTCGTTTTATCTTCATTTCCACTGGAAGATGTGGAGACGGGAAAACGGTGTGGACGATGACGTCAGCTTACGGCCTGGGGTTCGATCCCCAATAGCCGGACGACCAACCGAGGATGAAGCAGCAGCCGGTGAACGATATAGCCCAATCAATGAAGGTCCAAAAACATAGATTTTGGGAAAAATTGCNAATTTCCCCATTAATAGATTACATCCCAAGGGTCATTTTCACAAAAGTCTCTAAGAATCCCCCTGGAGCTCAACCTCCAGCCCCCCCTCAAAGTTGTAACATGTGAACATATACGGAAAATTCAATATCTCTGTTACTAAAGATCAGATAGAGTTAAAAAACTCTTTGATTTATTTATTATTACATAGGCTACAATATAAATTATAGAAAATATATGGGGAAAAATCGTTTTCACATTGACATTTTTGGTTTTTGTGATATATATTTTATTCCTGAAATTATATGGAAAAAATCTTCGTGTAAAAGTTATAGCCCAAGGTTTTCTGAATATATCGATACCAATTTTTATGAATTTATGTGAGATATTAACGCTGGGGATAGGGATCATGCGGAAATCATGCGGAAACGATTCTAAGATATCCCCCGTAGCTTGAAAAGTATTATTAGAAAAAGTTTGGAAAACTACCCCTAAGGGGGTGATCAAATCAAAAATTTCGAGCTTCCTGCGGGTCAAATCGCTTAAATTTGTCGAAAGACAAATTGTACTAAAGGAACAAAACTTGTATCACAATATGCAACATACTTGTATCACAATATGCAACACAGTTGCTGAACGCACTGTGACTGCGTACGTGGTGTCTGGACGGCCATGACACATGCTACATCTTCTTACTTAAATCCCTATCCCCAGCGTTAGTATCTCACATAAATTCATAAAAGTTTGTATCGATATATTCAGAAAACCTTGGGCTATAACTTTTACACGAAGATTTTTTCCATATAATTTCAGGAATAAAATATATATCACAAAAACCAAAAATGTCAATGTGAAAACGATTTTTCCCCATATATTTTCTATAATTTATATTGTAGCCTATGTAATAATAAATAAATCAAAGAGTTTTTTAACTCTATCTGATCTTTAGTAACAGAGATATTGAATTTTCCGTATATGTTCACATGTTACAACTTTGAGGGGGGGCTGGAGGTTGAGCTCCAGGGGGATTCTTAGAGACTTTTGTGAAAATGACCCTTGGGATGTAATCTATTAATGGGGAAATTCAGCTTTACGCTATTTTTTTCCCGGTCAAAACCTTTATTGACTAGGCTAATAACGGTGCGTCGCGACGTGACGAAGGACAAGTGGGACGCTCACCGCTTCGACGAAGTAAGTCAATGGCCAGCGGCTACTGTTCGTCATCCAAGCAGTTCAAATGCACTCCAGGCAAGCAATCTCATCGAAAATATGCCATTTTAAAGGCTACATAAAACTTGTTGAGAGTATTTTATGAAATGGGCTCAATAGTACTGCATTGTTTGCTAGAATTGTGTTTCTTAATTTTTCCTATGCATGTTATTGGAAAAAAATATACCACTGAAAATTTTGATTATATGCATATCATTCTTGTGGTATATATCATACAGCTTGAAGGATCCCTGATTAAGAAGTGAATGTACCGTCTAAAGCATAAAGCCAATCGAAGAATTTCTGTTTGTATAATTGGTATAACTGTTGAATGATTTACAAGGAACATTGCATTTGTTATCGCATTAAAATCTTCTCGTAAAGTAAAATGCTTCATTGGTTAATTCAAAACATACAATACTAAATGAAATGAATATATAATCAAAATCGGTTTCTCATTAATCCTTTTCACTGAAGAATTTCATCAGAAAAGAAACAATTTACAAAACTTATTGACATAAACATACTATTTTGATCAAATTCGGGAAGGGGTTTACGAACCATTGTACAACACAAGCGTTACTGGCGACTGTAAAAGAGGAAAAAAATATGCACATATATTAGAGAGTCTGTGGATCTCACAAAGAATACCCCAATACTTGTAATAATCGGAATTATACTTATCATCCTTCAAGAAATAAATTCGAGATGTTGTTCCATACGATAATACCGTATTTTTTATCAAAATGAATATTTACTTTTATTAATAGTCGTTGTACTAGAAAAATTGTATGATTTTTTGCTCAAAACAGATAAATTAAATTAACTTCGCCCGACTAAGATTGTAACGTAATTAAGTGGTTTGGGATTGCTATCCTTTTGTGCCTCAGTCAGATTCATTGTTAGCTAGCCATAGTCAGAGCTAGTTATTTCAGGATTTGTGTGAGTGTACGAGTGTCACAAGCGATTGTGGGAAATGACGGGTTCTCCACGTTCGTATCTCATTTACGTGTTATGGACAGTTAACAATGTACATCTTTCAATTTGTTGACCGAAATTTCAGAAACGTATAAAGAATTACATTTATTAATTAATCAAAAAACCTTAAATGAATTAATACATTTTTTTGTAAAAATTACAACTTGTTATACATGTAAACAGTTACAAACTGACAAAAATAATGTCTAGCCTTCATGTCATTTTGATTTTAAACTGAAAATTTTCAACATTGCCGTGTACGCATTTTTATTCGTGTTTCATTATGCTTTATTCTAACTCATTAATTAAAGAAGGATCGAGTGAACTTTTGTATTTAATTTTATTTAGAGGAAGAGTAATATAAGACTATGTGGGCTTGTCTTTACCCTACTGGAATATTATTTGAAATGAATAAAATTAATGTTGATTCATATACGCTACATTGCTTCTCGCAATTCTTAAATTTTAAACAGTATCATGCAAAGAATTCGTAATCTACTTTACCGGTTTGTTTGAGGGTTCTCTTACCTGAAACAAAAGAAATAAATTGTTATTACTTATTCAAACAGATCAAGAAGACAAATAGCGGTTCACTAAAGGCGATCAACCAAATAATACGTGGGATATTAAATACATTTCAATTCATTACTTAAATATTTATTGGAAAAATAAGTCGAATTTCACTAATTCGAACTTTATTAACTCCTATTCTCCTTCAATTTCAACTTTTCGTTTGGCCTCTAGGATTTTCCTTAACAACAATGTTAAAATATCGTGGACAGTACTATTATTTTTTTGGATATTTTGAACTTAGAAAATGCATTCATCAAGCGTATATGTTGGAGAGCGAAGATTACCTTTTCTATTGGTGCTTCGACCCTCCGACTCGACTAACCTTGGAAGAAGTGCGACTATCCGAAACTTGAGATCCTCACGCTAATAGGCCAAAAGGAAGAACAACCATCAGATTTATTGTACAATATTTAGAAATATATCTTCTGTATGGTTCACAGCACACTAATAATTGCTGCATACTAATATAGTCATCTGAGTATTGTCGCACACATTGGTAATGAGTTTCGTAGAAATGCTTACCGCACAGTACTTTTTAAATGTTCTGGTTGTAATTTATCAACATTAGTTGAAGTTAGATTTCTTTCGTAACCCAGTATTTTCTGAATGAAGCAAATTAAAAAATGCAAATACTTCTTTTATAATTAAGTGAACAGTTGTAATTCGAATAGTTCATTGGTCCCTTTAGGTTCGAGTAATCGAAGTTCGTCTGCAGTTCAAATTGAAAACCAAAACGTATCGATAACAAAAGGAATTAAATTAGGTAAATCAATTTTTTTTAAATTTCTTCTTCTCCTTTCCAAATACGGTTCCAGTTTATAAGCGGCAAACTCGTCCTTATACTGATAATTATCGTCGATAATATCGTAAGCAATTATCGTGATAAAGTTCAGAAATTACAATAAAATATAGAATAGACATGAATAGTATAGAAATAACAATCAAGTATATTTTGAATTAATCATTATGGTGTTGAAATGGCAATAAATATGTCGAAAAGAGATTTCTAAGGCCGGTATTATACGGTCATATTTCTGTATCATAAATCCATGATCAAAGGTTCTCTCAACGAGAATCCATGTCAAAACTTGTGCGTTACACGGTCATATCTTTGATCATGATATATAACATAGAAATATGACCGTGTAATACCGGCCTCATCAATGTTTCTGCGACAATAAACGTTTCTTCCTCACACTGTCTCATAAATTTCCCTTTGTCATAGCTTCAATGAAAAACATCTTTCGGAGCGAGCAAGTAAAACTTGAAAATCGTCCAAATACTAAAGATTTAAATTAATATTTAATGAGCGTAAAATTCTAAATAAATATTACGAAATGTAAATAATGGATGTGGGATACAAACACTTCACATCGAAATAGTTTCGGGTATCTCATTCAATGTGACCTCATACAATGTGAATCGATCAAGATGTTCCGAAGAATAATTTATCGTTGAGATGGTGACACTAAAAATGTGGCTTGGCAGGTTTGAGCGTCTCGCATTCAATCTTTTACACTCATTCAAGTAGAGTACGAAGCAACAACCCAAATAGTTACTTATTCATTAAAAACGTTTCCATGTTAAAACATTCAGCTGGTTTGGTTGAAAAAGATAAGTGATATCTACCAGTTGTATTACTTGACTTAATTATAGTCATTACCTAAAACTCTTAGGGCATTGAAATCATTGTTTATTTTCAGTCTTTACTTCACTAGCGGGATGTAGTAGTTTAACAATCGTAACAAAAAGGTGACGCACTTTGGACGTCAAGCAGTCATCAAAAGGTATAAAATATAACAGCCAAGACAAATTCTACTAACAAAAAAAATTGTCTAAATTAAATTGTCCTGTTATGTTTCGTGTTATAATTTCTTATTATTTGATCACCTGACGACGGGTTAAAACGAAGTCGAAACGTTGTGAGATCTTTTCACAAAACATACAGATTATTCGTCCATAAAAGGTCGTAAGTCTTTAATTATTTACTTAATTAGCCAAGGCAAATCTATTCTTAAGTCTTGGGACAAGCATAACTCCCTTCTGGATAAATCACCGCACGTAATTTAAAAAAAGGCACATATATGTTTCGTTTATACTTTTTTACTTTATAAAACGTCTCTCCAAACGTATATTCGGACTTTACTCAAAATTTCCCATTAAAACTGGTACATTAATTTCACACTACATAGTTTCCCATTATACCGAGATCCCAAATTGGACGTGGAATATTTGGGCCATGTCCTTGTTTTGGACTCAGGTCTTGAACACTCGTGTCCGCAGTGCGATCCTTGAGGTAATCCCTTATTTCCTGTATAATTTACTCACCCTCCATTTCGAAACAATACTGTCTCGGAAATATGAATAAATGATATGTATTGTCCTCCGATTCAAGAGCGCGCTATCTTTCAATCAAAGGAGAAAAATTCCTGAAAATGTTTAAAACATAGCAGTTGGTGTACTGAGGCGGTGGGGTGTACGGGTAAAAGTATACAGAGTTCTTGTGTGTGAGACAAAAATCGTTATATATTGGAAAACAAAATAAGTTGCTTGTTAAACGATTAAAAAAGTAAAACATTTTTGAAAACGCATGTTAACTTAATTTACACAAGCAAGAGATATTCTCGTACAAATATTTTGATGTTTTAATGGACTAAATATAATAGCTAAAAATGGTACGATATTTGGAAAATATGTAATGTTTTTATAAGTAAGCTCTATAGGGTATGAATGAATATAAATCATTATAATCATATTATTTTCCTCAAAATATTTTAAAACATTTTGCTGTTACGAAAATTCGTAAAGCAGTATATTAAAATATTTGAACAGAGGCTATTTTTTAATTTTCCGTATACTTAGTACATATCTCCTGACAGAGATACTGCTGAATGCTAATGTTAGTGTTACTTAATGGGCATAAAAATAAGAAATGTAAATTTGAAATTAATATACTTCATAAAACTTTTCTGCAGGAATATTGCTACAGTTTGATAAGCACCTCTATGATAAGTGTGAGTATAGCAATTGTACATCCGTAATTTGTCAATAAAATTATCAACATTTATCAAGACTATTTCCTAAAACAATTTTATGTATTATAGTAGGTACTTATAAAATATGAATAATAATTCAACAAATACGAACATATTGTTGAGTTTCTAGGGATTTAAAGTTGACTAGGCGAAAAGTTTTAGCAAAATTTGGAAAATAATATCTTTGCTTCCAATTAAATCTCAAAGCTGTAATTTTTACATTATCACTATGTACAGTAATCACTACGACTCCTATAAATATAAATTTTTATTAGGTCCCCCAACACAGTATAAACCTTCAAAAAAAGGGAAAAGTTGAAAAAGTTTTATTTTTGGAAAGACAACATAGAAGTCATGTTTCTATACGCTTTATCTACGAATACGCATGTGTAAACACAAAAAACTGAAGACTCGGGTTTTATCCCTTCATTTTGAAAATTGCTTTCGAAAACACAAATTTATTCATTTACAAACGTCTAACTTAAGACGCGAAATCAATTAGACGTAGGTAACTATAGAAATTAAATACGCGTTGAAACAATAACCCAGAATGTGCTAAACACAATGCAATGTGCTAATTTTAAGGGGCTAGACCAGAGGTGGGGAACCTTTTTACCATTAGAGGCCACATTTAAATTAGGCAGCAATAAGAGAGGCCGCATAAGCTGATTGACCTAAGAAAGTGACTTTTGTGAAATTATTATAGTTTTTCTATAGATTTAACAATTTATTGCATTATATAGAAAAAATAAAATATAATACTACAAAATTTTAAATATAATATACATATAAAATAATATAAAAATATTATAAAAAAATACAATAAAAAATATTTTTTTATTCACTAAGTTAGTGACTTATTTGGCTTTGTTTTTTGTTTGACAGTAATTGTATATTTGGATCAAGCTTCGTAACACACAGCTTTAATTGATCCTCTAAATGTGCATCTGTAATTTGCGTTCTTAAATTTGTTTTTATTTTTGACATGAGAGAAAATGTTGTCTCGCAACAGTAGGTACTTCCGAAGCAGGAAAGTAAACGGCGAGCATGTTCTCGAAGGCATGGATATTCAACAGCATTTTTCCAGATTTCTATGGGATCCTTTTTAGCGTTAAAAAGGGATTTGATGATACTATCTTCCCCTAAATCAATTAACTCCATTTGTAGTTCTGCAGGAGCCTCGGATATATCTATTAAATGTGGTTCAAATGCCAGTTTCATAGCAGGAGTGTGCTCGTCAAAATCAGAAAATCTATTAGTATACTCTTCTATTAAACAATCCAAGACACCTACATATTCATCGAATATTTTATTTTCACAGTTCTGCTCATTTAACATTTTAGCTAGCTCCGGGAAGTGTTGTGCAGATATTTCCGATCGACAAAGCAATGTTTTGAAAAATGATAATTTTTTTCTAAACGCTTGGATCTTTTGCCACATTTCATAAATATACCTCGTTTCACCTTGCAGGCAAATATTTAAATTGTTTTGTTTTGTCATCATATCAGACAAAAATGCAAGGTTTCTGAGAAATACTTCATCTGATAGATCACATTGTTTTCCTTGTTCTTGATAAAAGTTTAAAATTTGTCGTCGTAAAGACAAAACTTTTATCAAAACCTGACCTGTTGATAGCCAGCGAACCTTGCAGTAGTATGGTAGGTCAACACTATACGTTTCCTCATCTAAAGAGAGCATCTGCCGAAATTCACGATGACGCATTGCATTTACGCGAATATAGTTGACAATGGCAATGGTTCTATCCAGAGTGTCTTGCAAAATGGTAGATTTTGCGCAAAGATTTTGCTGATGCAAAATGCAGTGAAATGATATCAATTTTTTCAAGTTTAAGTTTTCCTTTTTTAACAAAGCAACGAATCCTTCTTTTTTGCCTCTCATGGAAGGTGCGCCATCGGTGCAGACACTGACTAAATTACTGACATTCAATTGTAATTTATTACATACTTCTTTGAAGTTTTCGAAAATATCGGCTCCGCGAGTTCTTCCAGTTAGTGTACCCAACGCAAGTAGTTCTTCGTAACATTGAAAATCTTTAGTTATAGCACGAATAAAATATAAAACTTGTGCCGAATCTGTTTTATCAGTGCTTTCATCTAAAGCAATTGAAAAATAAACATCTTCATTTTGTATAATTGTATGAAGTTGCTCTGTTACATTTTGCGCTAATTCGTGCTGTCGATCTGTTACAGTTCTTCTTGAAAGAGGTAATTGTTTGTATTTGTCGACATTTCTTGGATCTAACATACTCACTGCTTCAACAATACATTCTTTAATTATTTCAATGTCACTAAATGGTTTGCCCCTTTTTCCAAGTATATGTGCTATTTTATACGTAACAGCAACTGCAGCGGAATTTTGATTTACAAAGGCACTAAAAGATGCCTGCTGATGATGCTTCTCATTTTTCAACTTTTGAAGTGCAGCTTTTCGTGATTCACCTTCTAAAGCGAAATATTTATGTTCTTTATGAGTCAAATAGTGTTTATTTGCATTCGCTTTTTTTAAAGTATTTTAAACTGTATTGCACAACAAACACATCATTTTATCTTTCTCAGCAGTAAAGAAAAAATCTAACTCCCATTCTACATTAAATGTTCTGTTTTCATCACCTAATTTTCTTCTCTTACTATTTGACATGATGGATAAAAAAACGAATATCAAATAATATCTTTAACAAAGTGTATACTTTCTAGAAATACAATAAAACCGTGTAACTGTTATAAGCACGCACTGTTAACTACAGTTTGCTGAAGATCGCAACAGGGAAGCGTTGAGAGATGCGAGTCAGAGAAGCCAAAGCAAGGTGTGACACTCAAATGGGAGATCTGAAACCGAAGAAAAGAAAAAAGAAAAAAATAAGAAAAAAGAAAAAACACACACACACATAAGCCGGCTTTTTTTTCGTTTAGTTCATTCTTATTGCAACTTGGGGGCGCTAAAAACTGTTTAAAAAATTAACATTGAGTGTCCAAGTCTGAAACGGATGGTCTGTGGGCCAGAGCCTCGCTCATGCGTGTTAGAGTCCGTTTCAGACTAGTATTCTGACGTCATGTTACAATATGACTGTCTTTGGCGGGATTTTTCGCGCAACTGTCATGGCGTTGATGTACAATAGTTGTTTGAAACGAACTCTACCATTTTGTACTAGGTGGCAAAGGGCCGCACAAGAACCTCGCGGAGGCCGCAGGTTCCCCACCTATGGGCTAGACCAAACCAATCTCTGAGATATTAAAGTTAACGTAAAAAGCTTACGAAGACCGAAAACAATTATAAAAACTATACATACCTAGTATAAAGATTGAAAATATTTCTCAAAATCTCTTTGAACACAATGTTGCAGGTGATAATATATTCACATTGAACAATTTCGCCGCGTTATCCCTAACTATCATGTTCGTATGGAACCAGTGTGTTCGCATGAAAGAAGGTCTCAGTTTGAAAGATATCGAGGGATACAATCGCTAGAAATCTTGTGAGGATTCGCCGCTTACTTATTCATTGAAGTATTCAGCGTTTAAAATTTTTTAAAACCAAATTATACATTGATTAAACGAAAAATAGCAATACCGTTCCGTCCTCAAAGAAGCTATCTGTATAATTGTACATCAATTTTGACATTTGAGCACAGATAACAGGAGAAATAGGGATATTGACAAAATGTTATTTATTATAAGTAGTAAAATATTTTGTCATTCTTTCCTTATTTATTAATGCTAAAGGCCTTTTCGGTCGCATGGCGGCCATCTTCA
Organism: Laupala kohalensis; assembly: GCA_002313205.1. Lineage (NCBI taxonomy): Eukaryota > Metazoa > Arthropoda > Insecta > Orthoptera > Trigonidiidae > Laupala > Laupala kohalensis. Next base: position 88,154 of record NNCF01128561.1, on the reverse strand, counting down.
GTGCTACAAAAATTTTTACAAAATATAAATTATAAAATAAATATAATCATTCTAAAAACAATATACCCCCTTCCTCTTCGAAAAGTTAATACATTTAAAAAAATATAAAATGAAAATATAAATGACAAAATAAAAAATTGAAATATTCTAAAATTAATTTACCCCCTTCTTCTTTGAAAAGTTAATAATTTTCAATATAATATGCAAAAGTAACAGGAAATGAGAAAACTGACATACCCGAGTCCTTTGGCAAGCGGTGGCCAAAAGCACCGTTGTCTCATGAAGTGTCGGGTTATAGAAGGAAATCTCAGGAATTTCCATTGACGTCACAGATTTTCCGTGTAACCGGCCGCAGTTATTTTATGGCTAATTTTAGCAGGGGGGAGGAAATATCTGGGATTTGTTGATTGAGTGTGAAATTGTTGGAATTAATTGAATTGTGAATGTGAATGTTTTCTAATTTAAATCTTTTCCAGTAATTATTTTGTATATCTACAATTTGGAAATCATGGACTGTGTGGAATGTGTGATTGTTTTCTATAAGATGAGTGGCGAAATGCGAATGTCCGGTGAGGTGTTTGAAAGCGTGAAAGTGTTCATGTAGTATATTATCAAAGTTGCGTCCGGTTTGTCCCATGTACATCGCGTTGCACTCACTGCATGTGAGCGCGTACACTCCACTTAATTGCGAAAGGGGTGTAGGGTCTTTTGTGTTGGAGAGGATGTTTCTCAGGGACTTAGGTGCATGGAAGGAAGTGTAGAGACAGTGTTGTTTAAATAAATTTGCTAACTTTAGAGAAAGATTGCCTATGTAAGGTATGGTAATGCGAGGGTTTGTGAAATCTTTATGGCCACGTAGACTATATGAACACATTCACGCTTTCAAACACCTCACCGGACATTCGCATTTCGCCACACTTCGGACTGGGCCGAGGCGACTGTTCGCGACGGCATCGGGCACTCTACTCGCGTGCAAGGAGTTTGCCACGTTCTCCACCTTCGCGGCTGCTGGGCTGCCTGTCTTAATCCGAGAACAAAGAACTTTTTTTTGTTATCGAGTTGGATTTAATTTTTTTAAATTTATGAATAATAGATAATTTGATTGTTGCTATGTGTCCTACCTCAGAGACTAGCTTGCAACTTGACAATTTGTTTCTCTATATATACGGGTGAACCGTGACGTACTGTCTAGCGAACTCTCCTTCTACCTCCGGTGACGCGGGTTCAAACAGTGTCCGATCGAAGTAGAATTCGCGGTGGTGGACGAAGCGGTGTTCGCAAGGTTCTCCCGTTTCCCCTGTCTATCATTCCACCACAACATTCACTCATCATTATGCATCAACCTCTGCAGTTTATTACAGTAGTTGTAACTCGGTGCTCGCTCCATACAAGGTAGAGTACCTTTGAAAGTCAAATTGACTACAGTGGTCCAATGAGGCCGTAAAAGAATAATAATAATAATAATAATAATAATGTACATGAATGACTTGAAGCTATATGCTTCATCCTCAATTAAGCTTCAACAATTAATACAATTGGCGGAACAGTTTTCAGTGGATATTAATAAGAAATTAGGTTTGGAAAAGTGCAAAATCTTTAGTAGTCGTAAAAGTAAAGATTTACTCAGGGAGTTGATACAGTGCAGGGTAAAATTGGTCTAATGACAGATTTTCAGTTTTACAAGTATCTAGGACTAGAGCAATAAAAAATGATAGCACATTGTTATGACACACCGCATGCCCAGATGCGATGTGCGTATTTTTTGGGTAGAAGCGGGATTCAACCATAAACCACAACCTTTATGGTAGAGTTCGCTGCCACCAGCTTGGTTTCCCCAAGCAATCAAACACACGTGTAATAACAATAAAATATTTAATTCAAATTAAATAGAGATCTGAATATTTACAAATGTAGACAAACTCTCAAATCATAAATACAAGTTTGAATTTGTTATTACAGAGTTATTGCTATCTGAAAGCAACAATTACACACAGATATAGATA